>WIPJ01020269.1:0-14721 GCA_018155075.1 Cassiopea andromeda | reverse complement strand
TATATATATATATATATAGCAGACTTGTCAATTATACATTGCCTTAATGCAGTGAGATGTATCATTGTGTACTTAAAATATATTATTATAATCATGAAGTTTCAAAAAGAATTATAAATTTTCAAGGAGGGTAGCTCATTCAGCTATGGCTGCTTTTCAAGAGGCCCTCCGTCTATCTACTTGTATACAATACTTAAACAAAGAAAGTACGTAAAATGAAGATTGTTTTGCAAAGTCTAAAACTATTATCATAAAGTATGCAATATATGAAAAAAGAATAAAAAGGAAGAGTAATATATGCAAATATTAAATGATCTAATGTCCTTTATTATTGAAGAACAATGTTTATAATGCTTTTTGAAAGGACATAAGGTCAATAGCTCGCTTTGATAGGTCTGGTAAGCTGTTCCACAGTCTGGCACCTCTATATAAAAACTTTTCTGGCCATTTGAGAAGCTTTTCTTCGGTATTTTGAAGTCTGCGGCAGTATTTATCAAATTTTAAAAGGAATTGGTAGAGTTTGCCACAAAAAAATAAATCAGGTATTGTGGGGCAAGTCCATTGATTGATTTGAAGACCATGATTTATGAATCAAACTGAATCATCTCTTTGTTTTCCAACTTAAGGTTTCAAGTAAAGGCTTGCTAGTGGCGTCATAGTTGCCTCCTGTAATGATTCTGGCACCTGATTTTGAAGCTTCCTCAGCTGCTGGATTGTGGCAGCGCCACACACCCTGCACACGGAACAGCAGTAACGGAAATAACGGTCAATGACACGAGTATAGAGAGTTCTAAGTGCATGAAAAGGAAGATATCTTTTAGCATACTTCAACATTCCTTAGATCGTGAGAATTTTTAGATCTTTCCTAGATTTGTTTCTTCCAGTCAAGGGAATTATCAATGCGAACACCTAGGTACTTCATGCATTGAACAACCTCCAGAAATTAATCGCAGATTTGCAGACTTAGCTGCTCAATCTGATTTTGCCAGGGCAGCTAGCTTATGCTTAGTGGCGATAGTCATTGACTGAGTCTTTGCCACATTCAGAGACAGCCTGTTGCCATTAAGCCATGCATATGAAGCCTCTGAATCCTTATTTAGTGCTTCATTTATGTCAGGAATATTATCTGTCCGTAGGCTTATACAAGTGTTATCAGCGTACATATTGACTTTGGAATTATTTATGGAATTTGGGAGGTGATTGATATATATGGAAAATAATAGAAGGCCAAGACAAGAACCTTGTAGAGCCCCTCATCTTATACTCTGAACATTGGAATTATATCCGTTTGTCCTTGCGAACTGGCTACGATTAGAGAGATAAGATTTGAACCATGCTAACGCATGATCTTAAATACCATAGAGAGCGAGCTTTTGAAAAAGGATGTCATGATCAACTGTGTCGAATGCTTTTTTTAAATCAACAAATACGACTCCAGTATAGTTTTTAGCATCTAACCTGTTGAGCCAATCAGCAGTATATTTTAAAAGGACAGTTGCTGTTGAATGGCAGGCCCTGAAGCCAGATTGGCAAGAAGTTAGAAGACGATTCATATTCAAGTATTTATACAGCTGGTTATATACTAACTTTTCGAAGAGGCGTGATATCACTGGAAGAACTGAGATTGGTCGATAATTAGTTTTTGCACTTTTATCTCCTACTTTAAATATGGGAGTGACTCTGGCAGTTTTCCATTGGGAAGGGAAAACTCTTGTTTTCATACACGTATTGAAGATGTAAACTAAGGGAATTGTTGATAAATTGAAGTACAAGTTTTCGAAAGTAACTAGAAATAGTATCATTCCCAAACCCTTTTGACGTTTTTGTTTTGGGACTGGCATCTCTGATATGTGTGTCATTGACCTCTTTCACTTTACAGATACAATTGCTATCATTAATGTTGTAACAACCTGTCAAATGGGGTTTAGAAGCTTCATCTGTATTATTAGTCAACTCTTCGCCCACAGAACAAAAGTAACTATTCAATATATTGGAAATCTCTCGCTTCTCTAGGGTTTCGGTATTCCCATCTTTAATAACAGTAATGTTTGTTGATTTACTAGGTTTATTTAGCAGGCTGTTTGTTAGCTTCCAGGATTCTTTCATATTGCCTCTATTTTTGACAAGTTTGTTGGTAAAATATTGCTTTTTCAACCAAACATTAAGGGTACTAACTTTATTCCGAACTTTTCTATAGGTGTCCATTAAAATCTGAGATTTATATTTGATGGCTGTTTTTTTAGTTTGTTTCTTGACTTGATAATGTTTGCTCCTTATTTATCCAGGGACAAATTCGATCTGACACTCTAATCTCTCTGAGAGGAGTATGTTTTTCTATCACAGCAGAAAGAGGGAGGACCATTCTCTAACCATAACATCACCGTTATCAGTTTTACTGGCAGCTTGGTCCCACCTAATACTGGAGATATCACCCAAAAATGCGTTCTTGTCAAAATGCTTCAGATTTCTTGTTATAACCAACTTATGACCACCACCAAGCCCAAATTCACTTTTCGTTTACAAAAAACCATGTAGTGGTCACTCAAGGAAACTTTGTGCACCCCAGATTCAAGAATTTTATCAATGCAGGTAGTAGATATATGATCGATAAGAGTTGAAGTTGTAAGTTATCCATACAATTTTTATGCTGTATGTGTGTTCAATATCGAACCTTTTCTGTGCGATATGAAGGTCATATCAAGTCTTTCGATGATTGTTTGACTCCGCATTCTATAAGCAGTCTGGAATTTTAGCAATAAAGTATAAAATTTTTTATAGGTCTGGGAAAGTTACAGAATTAGAGACAGTTAGGGAAAGTCAGAGAGAGTCAGGTAACGTCAGAAGGAGCCCGGGAAAGTCAGGAAGAGTCAGGGAACGTCAGAGAGACTCAGGGAATGTCAGAGAGAATCAGGGAAAGTCAGAGAGAGAGTCGTGGAAAGTATGAGAGAGTCAATGAATATCAGAGAGAGTCGGGGAAAGTCAGAGAGAATCAGGGAAAATCAGAGAGAGTCAAGGAAAATCAGAGAGAGTCAAAGAATGTCATAGAGAGTGGAGGAAAGTCAGAGAGAGTCGGGAAAAATCAGAGAAAGTCAAGGAAAGTCAAAGAGAATCAGTGAAAATCAGAGAGAATCAGGGAAAGTCAGAGAGTCGGGAAAAGCCAGAGAGAATCAGGGAAAGTCAGAGAGAGTCGGGAAAAGCCAGAGAGAACCAGGGAAAGTCAAAGAGAGTCAAGGACAATCATAGAGAATCAAGTAAAGTCAGAGAGAATCAGGGGAAGTCAGAGAGAGTCAGGGAAAATCATAGAGAATCAGGAAGAGTCAGAGAGATTTAAGGAAAGTAAGAGAGAATCAGAGAAAGTCAGAGAGAGTTGTGGAAAGTCAGAGAGAGTCATGGAAAGTCAGAGAGAGTCATGGAAAGTCAAAGAGAGTCGTAGAAAGTCAGAGAAAATCATGGAAAGTCAGAGAGAGTCAGGGAAAGTTGGGGAATATATTTCTAAGGGACAATCAGGGAAAATTTATTTTAATATTTTGGCACGAGTCGTCACATGCACAATTTCTCCAAGCGTTTTAATCTAGGTCACCGCAGTTGATTTCCTACACGCTTCTTAGTGTATTTCCTCACTGATGTATTAAAATTAATTTTACCTTATATGCATTGTTGTTGCTGTTGTAAAGAAAGATTAGTTTACATGCTGCTAGAAAAAGGGCGGTTTTTTCTCTGACTGAAAACCTTATAACCTTATCCACGCGGCTCCACTCCAAATAACACCCACTCGGCCTACGATTTGCGTCATGTCTAAAAGCGAAGTGATTCTTGCTTGTTCTGGTGTGTTTTAGGAGTGCTGAGATTACTAGTATTTTTGGTAACTACTGAGTAGAGTCAGGGAAATTTTGGTCTTTTTGCATCCTTACACAAGGAAAACATCTTTTTTACTATTGAGTAAGGAAAAGTCAATGAATTATTGTCTTTGAAACATGTATAAACACTGTTTATTTTCACTGCGCTCATCTGTCGTTTGGCGTAAAGTAGTCCCCAGTTTACTTAATCTCTTTCTTTATGGCGAATAACATAGTCATTGTGATCATTAGAAGTGAGTCCATTTAAAATTCCTACCTTTTTTCGACTTTTTGTGAGGTTTTCTCCACAGTTTGAGAGAATTGTCTTTTAGGTTCAAGACAGAACCTGTTGTTGGACACCGATGATATAGTGAATGAGGATGGAAGGCGTGATCTTGCCACGAGGATTGCAAGATTCAAAATAATCAGAAATCGATGGAATCTTGCATACACTCTTATAAGAACTCCTGGCTTAGGTGGATTGCGCAGAAGTGAGGAAAATGGCGACAAGGGCGCAAGTTGTGAAAGTGCATTTGCAACAGGGTCAGCACAAAAGCTACAAAATTTAGGAGGAACAGTAGAGCTGGTATAAGTTGAGTTACCAGTAGGCTGGATAAATTAGCCTTCCAAAGGAAAAAAAATGAAAATATAGCATCGATCGTTTATTTAAACGATATTGACAATGTATTAGCAAGTGTGTGTCATTGGAAAGAGCGTCCGATGGTTCTGGCCGTTAAGGAAGAACTGCAAAGCCAGTCCAATTTTTTTATGTTCAGTAGAAGTAGAGACATTGATCATATTATCACTCTCTTTTTAAAGTAAAACAACTTGTTGTTAGCACTATGATTTTGGATTATCTATAGCGCCCTACCAAATTGTCGCCTTTGTCGGTAGTTATTTGGCGTGACGTCCAAATACCATTTTAAAGTTCTCCAACAAACAGTCACTTACGAGCACTATATTGCGAGGATCCCAGTAAGAATGAAATTTATTATAGTCAAGTAGTCTGTTCAGGTTATTGATTTGATTTTTAAGAACATGGTTGGATGTGCAGCTTGTTCTCCTTTCCCGAAGATACTAAGCAAGGCAGGCTCTTGGTTAAAAATATGAAGTTTGCAAGCTTTAAAGATTATCTATAGCGCCCAGCAGATTTTGAAACTGTACCAACATTATTTCAAATCATTTTGCTTTGAGTGAAGTCCTGAAATACGAGAAGTTACTGAGAGTCAGTTCAAGCAAAAATTGAAACCAGATACTATACCGCTCCTGTTTGATTTTTCATCCCCGAAAGTAAAGTGCCAAATAAAAGGGAACAAATGTGTGTAGCAAGCAAGTTGGATTGTACTTTCGGGCCGCGTCGCTTTCCATAAAAATCGATCAGAGCCACTGCAAGAACTAAATCGTGTTATGGACTCGTATATATTCGAGCCTGTTGTCTATCACAAGATAAACGGGCCTAACAGTAATGGGAGTTCAAATGAGTCATCACAAGAAGATGTTTGACCACCTAGTTATATAAGAAATTCAGAATGTGGTCCTGCAAAACCTGTTTTTAATGCTATAAATCTGGGGTGTATGTAATGTAATGTAATGTAATCTATTTTTTAGACACGAAAAAATAGCCCTTCAGCAACTAAACTATTACATATGCATATATACACTTTAAATAATATATTAAGAAAAGAAAATTAGCAGGCATAATGGCGAGTAATACTAATATTGCTGCTCTTCTAAGGGGTCGTAATTTCAGTTATTATTTTTGATCAGCCAATAGATTTGCTTTTAATTTCTCTTTGAATCATTTGAGAGTTGAGGCCTCTCGTATATCAACAGGCATATCATTCCATAATTTTAAAGCCGAGTATTTGACGACATTTTTTGCACGTTCCGTATTTAGTCTTGGGATTTGAAGATCTTGGAAATTCCTTGTTTCATATGTTAAGTGGACTGATCTTAACTCAAATTTAGCCCAATGACTTTGAGGGCTTAACTTGTGTATAATCTTATACGTCATAACTAGTCGATCAAACGAGATATGATTACTGATATTCAGCCAATCACAGGGCCAATTACCTTTTACTCTAGCAGGTTCAATTATCAGCTGAGCTCTATTCTGCAATCTTTGGAGAGTATCGATTTTTCTCGCTGGAAGACCTCCCAAGATTGCATCTGCGTAGCGAAGATGACTTTCCAAAATAGCAAAATAGACACAACATAGCTTCGACTGAGGGAGAATGTTTTTCAGCTTCTTTAGTGAGGCAAGTCCTCCACAGATCTTACTCTTAACACTTTTAAATTGCTCATCCCAATGGAGATATTCATTAACCACTACTCCTAGTGATTTAGTATTAGAAATTCACTTAATTCCTTTGCTACCTAACTCTAATCCAGTCGGAGCATTTGCACGCTTTGCGTTCATCGGATGACCTATGATCATATATTCAGTTTTTGAGGGGTTGGAACTAAGCTTGTTCACTCTCATCCATTCAGTAATGTTATGCAGCTCAGCTTGTGCATCAGCTACTAGTTTCTCTTTGTCATTCGATGCTATGTTTATATTGGTATCATCAGCATAGATGTCACTTTCGAGTATTTTAAGCAGCTTTCAAAATCATTTAAATATAATATGAATAGGAGGGGGCCTAGGCAGGAACCTTGGGGTAAACCGCATGGAACTTCCATATTTTTAGATTTCTTGTCATTTAGGGAACAGTATTGTTGTCTGTTATGTATGTAAGAATCATCTGTTTTTCGACCATGATTCTGTGATCTACTTTATTCTGTGATCAAAACAAATCGTTAAATTCAGTTTTTTGTGGTCTATATTTTCATACCAAGAGTCTGTGCTACAGATCAGAGATGTTACTGTCGAGTACAGTTTTTTGAATGCAGCTTGATGTCTAGTGATTACTTTATTTGCCCTCAGGAACTGATAAAGTTGGTCATGAACTATTCTCTTCAAGATCCTTGAGAAAACCGAGATGACTGAAATGGGCCTATAGTTATTGAAATCAGTTTTTGCACGAGACTTGAAAGTAGGGGTGATTCTTTAATCATAGTTGTTGGCATCTTATCTGGACCGCCGCTTTTCCATTCTATAAATTTTTAATAGCATTCTGCATAGAAGTTTCATTCATAGTTTTGAATGTCAATACGTTTGAATCAGGTGTAATGTAGCAGAGACCATCATTAGCTGGCTCCGAAGTGATCTTCTCTGCTAGCTTAGGACCAACAGAAGCAAAGTGGCGATTCATTGCCTCCACTACATCCCGCTCACGTGTTAGATATTTACCCTCTACTTCTAAACTGGAGAGTGAAGCTGTCTCAATATTTTTGTCGAGTACTTTATTTACAGTTCGCCACATTTTCTTAGGGTGTCTTATACTTTCTTCGATTAACCCATTATAATAATCCCTAATAGATATACGTATCCTTTTTGCTTCTTGATTACGCTTCCTTTTGTAAGCCGACCATATTTCGGGACAGTTTTCCGCTTACACCTTCAGTTTATCTCTTTCAAGAATTGATCTTTTCAGAGAGGGGGTAAGCCATGGAGCGAAATCACATCGAATCCTTTTGCGTCTTAATGGTGCATGGATAGCCAAGATTAATTCGAATATCTCATGAAATATGGTCGCCATATCTGTGGTATCATCACACTACGGACTGAGGGTAGTTTCCCATCCTACCTGCTGTATGTATCTTCGAAATGTGCTTTATTTTCTCATATTGCGTGATTCAATTACTTTTTGCTTTTTACTTTTGAAACTTCGCCAGGCATTGATTTTCTGACTTCCATACACCAGATAGTGGTCAACCATTCCAGTTTTAATTACATCCGCCTCTGTAATATATTTGGAATATGAGGAAGAGAAATGGTCAATTCATGTATTACTTGTTCTTTGCTCTCCTGATTCTGTCGTCGTAACAGCAACTCGCGTATAACTTTTGATCAACTGCACGAGTTGGTATTGAGAGTAGATCGACTTGAGCTGTTTGGCATTTGCATTCTTGCTGCATTTAAGTCACAGTGTGTCTCCGATCAAAATGATTTCCTTCTCTTCTCTATCTAGGCACTTTAAAATTTCCCTTAGATTTTCAAATGCAAACTCGTCAATACCTGCAGTTGGAGGTCGATACCAACATACAATATGTAATGATTTTGCATGAATATTCTGGGAGACTTCTAGAGAGATCAGCTCCAGTTTGTCACTTTTTATCTTCATAATGGGTTCAGGGAGATTTTCCCTTACATATACTGCTACCCCTCCCCTGTTGCTATCCCTATCATTCCGATATATCCTATACCCATTCATTGAGATTTCAGAGTCGTTTAATTTACTATCGAGACGTGTCTCACTAAAGCCAATAATATCAATATTGTTATCATACAGGATAATTCCAAGTTCGGATTTGTATTTTCGAAGGGAAACTATATTCAAGAAAGCAATTTTTAGACCATTTCTCTTCCTTGGTTGTAGGCTACTCCTGTTGATTATTTTATTCTTAAGGCTAATACACCCCTAACAATATTTAATAAACGTACTCAAATTAACAGAAAATTTTCGCACACCACCGTCATAAGGCGTCAAGCAAGCGTCCCGCCAATGTGGCCCCCGGAAGAGTTTTGAATATACTTGAGTTTGGGGATATATTTTTTTCGCTTGCATTAGCTGGCATTGAAAAGCTGGTTGCTACAGTTTTCGTCAATGTCTAAGGTACCAAATAGGAAATATCCGATGAGTTATATATATTCCGAAGTCCCCATTACCTAGCTGTGACACCCTCTTGGACTCCGTCAACCGGCTCAGCCCTCGTGACGTCACAGTGTGCCTTTTGGGGCCCCCGGGCTTATATAAGTTTGACACCCCTGCCCTAAATCTCATGAACTAACCACTAACATCTCTCACAATTTTTTTGTATGAGGGAGTTTTACTTCAAAGGTATTATCCAACCATAGGGGGCAGTGCCCCCTTAAAACCATAGCTAGGGACTTCCTGCCCCCACCCCATCTTCTACACCACTGCAAAAATGACATTTGAGAGATTTGGGAATATCGATTAGTAACTACACTTTCACAGTGCTTTGCCTTTCATATAGAGTAGTCATTTAACGATGTTCAGCTTCTATATATACTTGTTCCTTTACTTTTCAGCCTTTCCTGACAGCAATGTCCACACTGACACCTAATTGGAAACCGCTAAAAGACTATAATCAAGCTACAGTATTGTCACAAGTAAGCTACAGTAGTATCATTTACGCATTATTTCTGTTGCTTGTGTAGAATTACAGGCAAATACCTCATTAAGAGTTCTTTGAATACAGCTTTCAAGTTTTTGACAGGTGAACTAACAACAACCAGTCGTACACTGTTGCAGCCTTGCATAATGATTAAGGAAATTCATTTGGGAAATCGACACAATTTTGCCAATTTTTTACCCTTCCTTCTTTTCCATACGTGCCTACTTTTTGCTTAAATACCCTTCACGTGCAGGTACAAATTGTGATAATATAGCTTCCTAGTAAATCTGCCCACACTACCGTGTACTTTTTAGTAACATATGTAACCAATTTATCAATATGTTTTGAATAGTTTATTTTACAGTACTGGGTAAAGTATGAAGAAGATAAAGCTACAAGAAATGCACAACCTACTTAATTCTTTATGTCTCTTTACGTGCCAGTCTTCAGCTTTCTCCTTTCTTAGGCTGGCCTTATTAGTCGTATAATAGTCGCGTCCAATAGAATTCAATTTCAGTCGACTGAAAATTGTAATTAAATGCAACCATTATGCGACTTGACGTTACACGTAGCTTTCAACAGTCAAACATAACTCAATGCGCATGCTCGAATGCACGTGCTAAAACCCAGAGAATACTTCCAAGATTATTCATTTTTTCTTATACAAGTCTCCAGGTTAATAATTTTGTTGGGAAGGGGACAAAGCCATTCAAAATTTTTCGTTTATGGGGCATTACCAGCATTTCCCATGCAGGTACACGTTATCTCATTGCCAAAGTACTTGGTAAATAAAAGGCGAAAAGAAAGAAAGAGTTTTTAGTGTTTTTAAATATTAGCCTTTTGACCAAATTATTATCTTAGCAGATGACTTTAACTTGTCCTTAACAATCTCATGTGGCCAGCTAGATTTTCTTTCTGTTTCTGGCGCCCGTTTTTGGCCTAAATTTTTTCAAGAGTCCCTCACCACACGTTTTTTTTATAAGAAAACGTTTATAAGAAAATGAGGCTCAAATCGTCAAAATCTTAAGAAAATTGTAAGATCACGAGGCTCAATTGTCAAAATTAAGTGTTTTAGGCCAAAATTCGGTATTTCGTCGTAATTGTATTCAAAATGTTAGAGATGGAATTCAAGTTCAAGTTTACAATATCAATACCGGAAGTGTAAACAATTTTAGGCAGTCTATTTCAGTAAAAGTTAAGAAAAATTTAAGAAAATCTCAGGCTCAATCTCGGGAAAGTAAAATTGAGGCTCAGGCAATGTTATGGTTTTCTTATAAAAAAAACGTGTATTCCTAACCAAATCAATCTTGTCTTCATTGTACGTATTTTCGTCACTGTCTCCAATATCACTGTTTTCCCCAAGCTTCTTTTTTGAACATCTTCTTTTATCGTATATTCGAAACTGCTACTTCGATTAGTCTCTGACCTTTCGAGGCCGCCGAGCCATCCTTTTTTCAAGTACAGAACACAATAGAATAATTGAGAATAATTGCGAACACGCAGAAGCACTATCAACCTGTTCAAATTGAACCAAATATGTAGTCTAAAGCCAAGTTGCATAATGGTCGAATGTTCAACAGGCTCAGTCAATAAATCGACTGAAAGGCGACTGAAATAAAATATTGGCTTTATACGTCGCATAATAGATTTCTCAGCAATTCTATTTTGCGCAACTATTATGCAACATATAAAGCCAGCCTTAAACAGGCAATTATCAGCAAGAGATGCAACACTTTCTATGCAAAGGACCTCACCCCCCCAGATGGAGATGTCTTGTATGGATGCCCCCCATTGGTCTTCTTCGAAACCCATTCAATCATTACTAGGGTTGGAAATTCCTGTGCAGCTCGTTGCGCATTAGATTGGCGGGAGATTTCAGCAGGTTGTTTGGAGAAAGATGACAATAATAAAGATAACAGAATACAATTTATGAGCATGTACTGTAAAATTGGAATGTTTTCGCTCTGATTGATGCAGTTCCTAGGCATAGTTTATCTTTATTTGCTTTGTCACACTATTGTAAGTCAAAAAGGGCTGGCCCTGTTGTCATGTAGTCGGATTTCAAATATAATGCGTGTTTTCTATTATTGCAAGTGGCCAAGAGAACTTTGAAAGAAAGACTCCAGTTTTAGGTTTTATATGTAACGTTAATAACGAAGCTTATCCCATGCTCTTAAGGCGGTTTTAAGTCCGGAAATACAACTTTATCTTAACCAATAATAATCAATTGTTTCTGTTAAGGCTTGGCTCTGACTAATAACTAACTTTGAATAGCTCCTTGCTGCGTTTCCAATTCGAGGCATCTACGCAAATAGGAATATATTGCTAACAATGATGAATAACATTAGCTTCCTATTACCTTGCGCTTCAGGGAATGCTGGGAAACCCAACAGTGTATAGAAATAGGAGGACTAGAATAAGCGGTGTATTGTTTCACTTTTGTTTTGTGCGTAATACACATGCAGAGCAAAGATGGTACCAACACGTTGGCAAAAGATGGGTGTAAACAAAGGACTCGCATTGAAAAGACTTACAGAGCTCCTCTTTTTTGCTGCTGGATTGCAGAGAACCAACAGAATATCGAGAACAAGTCAAATTTAATTAGCTAGTCCCAGAAGTATTTGAAATTAATTTATTTTAAACCATTTTTAGTTGATTTATTTACTGGTAAAGACTTCAGAGCGTAGCAATGTAGGTCCAAGTTTATCGTATCATCTGACTTGGTATTAGTTTAACGTGCTTTTCAGGCAAAACTTCTACCAATATTTAAAATTTATGGTATTTTGCTTATTCCTTCTGCTTCGATATTTGCATCGTGTAAAAGAGTTTTGGAACATAGACGAAGGGTTAATTGTCAGAAACTCTAGCGTTTTGTGTTCAATAACCTAAGCTATCAATTCTAGTGATTGGCGACGTAGTAGACTCAAAATAAACATACTTTGGACCGTTGATTGTAGGGGTACCTGCAGTGTCTCTCTAGAATATCAGGGTTTCGATTGCACCCATCAAGTACTCTTCAATATCATTGAATTTTCCAAGTCAAAAAGCCTCTTTGTGTATTTCCCCAAATTGCTCCTTGACTCTCTTATGCTAAATAAATCTTTCATCAAAAGGATGAACTCACTTGCTGCCTTGTTGCTTTTAGACCCTGCTACCTGAATATTTTGTAATAATTTTATTGCTAGTGGAACAGAATGGCTCAGAGTTTGTCAAGTCTATCAGCTGAAGCAATCCTTGCAAGGTGGCAGATTTGATTTTACTTTCGTGGATACTAGAGGGGTATTTCTAACTTCTTCATGTTATGCCCAAGTTTTTCAACCTTGCTATTACGCCATTGAGGCCTCTTGAAAATAAATGTAGGCATCTGGTTCTCTCTCAGAAAGTAGGTTAATAGTTTTATACATCAGCAACTTTAAAATGCCTTGATTTGAATTACTTGCTAAGATGTATGTAATGCAGGCATGGTCTTCAGAACCTCAATACCATGACAGGGAAATGTTAGTTACATCCTTGTCATGCACCTTACCCGTAAATATGCCACAGCCAGCATTTCCAACAATTTTTGACTGCCTTTGTCCCATCGTCTAACCAAAACATTATGTATTAAGAAGCCAATAAATGATGCAACTAGCAATAATTACTTCACTGTGGAGAATATGGGAAAATGTTTGAGCCACATTCATTTACATGAGAGAGATTTCTAAGTGACGTTTATTGACCTAGAAATCCTTCCATCAAACGTGGGCCAGGGTGACTTCATTTGACAAACAGCTTAAGGTTTCAAATCATGTAAATTTGTGCATGTTTTAAAATAGCGCTTTAGAAATGAAAGTTTTATCTCTTACTATACATGAGTTATGTCCTGCTCCATGACAGGCCTACTTACTGGCGAAATGAGTTGTTTTTTTAGAGAACGCAACTGTCGCTTTGAAATTCAGCGATTATCACAGCTAAATCCGTCATAAAATACTTCAAGTTTGAGGCTGTCACACGATCTTCTAAATAAATGCACGAAATTTTGGAAGACATTTCGAGAAAGCAAGGAAGACTACTACGAAGCCTTTTTTCCTGTGACTTGTTGCAGTTTCCTTGCGAACGGGTTGTTACCATTTGGATTCCTCATAGTCATTACGCGTGACGTGATTACTACGCCTTCTATTCCATCTATTTTTATGGAAATTATACACAAGGTTCTAGAATACAATGGATAAAAGGGCGATTTCTATGTCAATGCTGAAATCTGCTAGTATTTCACTTTCGCTGTCTGACGCAATCATGGCTATGGACACTAAATTAAGTGCCTGGAATCTGTCTCATGCTTATGAAAATGGAACTGGAGCTTCTCGAATGGATTCGTTATATAAGTAAGACTGTATTATCTGTCTTTGTCTTAGCAACCATATAGTAGTTGTCTTTGATTGCGTGGCAGCTCTATACTTCCAGACATGTCTGAAAAAAGCAATGGTAGCATATGTCAATTGACCGATAGCAAGTCTTCTATTCAACTACACTTTTTACAGGATATCTTCCCTTCATCTTGCTATGTAACTGTTTGAACCAAAATGTTATCAGCAGCTTGCGTATCGGAGATTTGCAATATATTTTATTAGGCCTGCCTTAACATATGGCCGTACATTTTGTAACATCTTTATCATCACATTTTGTAACATCTTTCTCATCACATCTTCTCCAATTCTCTATTGGATTCCCAGTAGTGATATTTGATGAAATTTGAGCAATTTATTTACGTTCTGAAAATTGAGATTTCTCTTTGATTTACACCATGTTTTCAATTGATTTTGATGTGAGGAAACGCGGGTTCAAGATGAATTTTGTCATGAAAATAGTAAGGAATAGGAGTTCTTGATCTTTATTCTTTGGCACGCTATGTTATGACTATGTTAGAGATGACAGGTCTGGTGTGCCATTTTCAGTATTGTTGGGAAAATTAATATTAGTAAGGACCTGTTAATAGCAAGGGTGTTAATATTGCCTATCTTAACATAAACTCTGAATTCCTGAGACCTTTAGTATCAGGTTTCATTGACATACTCATCATTGCAGAGACAAAAATTGACAACAATTTTACAACCAGCCAGTTCTTACTTGCAGGTTTTATGAAACCATTCAGGTATGACCGAGATCTGTATGGGGGTGGTATTTTAGTCTATGTCAGAGAAAAGACGCCAATCAAAGAGCTTAGAAGTTATAAACCACCAAATGATATTGAATGTGGTTTATTTGAGCTTACTGTAACAAAACCAAACATGGATTTTCATGTGCATTGATTGTCCACCGCCTCAACCTAAACAATGCTTCTTTTGTGAGCTTGGTAAAGCACTTAACCATATTTGTACAAAATATGAAAACATCATTCTTATCGGAGACTTCAATTCGTGGGAAATAGATCTTTGCACGTCCGGCACAAGAAAGAATATGTAACTCAGAGACAAAACGCTCTGAAAATTTTCCTGTTATAAGTATGTAACTGCCTACTCTCGATTCAACTCCACTCTAACTGAGCTTACAATTTCACCCCTTATATACCTTAGGATTGCTATTTTAATCAATTACATAAAAATCAATATAGGGCAACAACTAGAATACCTATGATGTAATCCCTGCTTCCCCCCCCCCCCCCCCC
>WIPJ01020268.1:0-14658 GCA_018155075.1 Cassiopea andromeda | reverse complement strand
CTTCCCCCCCCCCGTCCCCACGCAAATAAACAAAGCATCTGCTGGAGAGTTAATCCTATAGTTGCTAGGTGCTATTATCTAAGATTAATAGGATTATTGCCTACTTCCTAGCCTACGCAAATTGACTAATTTCGCAACCTAGGCTATACACTGCATGTAGTAATTAGGTAATGAAACTGCTTAAAATACTTACCTAACTCTAAGAAAAAATGTAATAATCAGTTTCTTCTCAACAAAATGTGAAACTGAGGAGGACGTTATCAGTGGTTTCATGGACAATTATAACTTACAAAATCTTGTTAGATGCCTGTTGGGAAACCTCCTTCGCACGCAGCTATTACGTAATCTCATTCATTCAGTACTTCAGTAATTTAGTATCATGATTCAAGTTGTTTTTTCGTTTTCATCACTACAGGAGAATAGTTAAAATATTATTTATGAATGCAAATTTATTGCTAGAAGTTTTATCACGTAGATACACCTTTCCTGTTGACTTAGATTTTATTGGATCGTTTATTCATGAGACATTGACTAGTAAAGTGTATTTGGGTATATTAAGGGGTATTGAAGTAGAGAGAAGAGAAGAGAATAACGAGTATACAGATATACAGTAGATGATGGATTGATGAGAGGCATATTAGTCAAAATCAGAGTGTTTTCTTCGTGGAGTCTTCTTGGTCTTCATAATTGAATCAGCGTTTCAGAGTATAGATATGAATTTTATGCAATACATGGTCCACCTTTAGCCAAATTATGAGTCTGGAAGCAGAAGATATCGATTCGTGGCGGAAAAACCGAAGTGTTTTTTGAAGAAACACAACGAAATTGGCTAATAATATTTTGGAATTGAGAAATACCGAAGAGAACGTCCACAGAATTGCGCTGAAATCGTACAGTACGCAGTTGAAGAAACAACACGAAGAGCTGATAAATTTGGACAAAAATGTTCTGGAATTTGTTCCCAAGAATGAAGAGGTGGATTTCTGTGAGAAATACCTGGAGGACTGCGGCGAGCACGAAGGGAAAACAATGGAGGCATTGATATTCGCAGATGAGAAAATTGAAGAAAGTGAAGATGTTGGCTCAGAGAGATCATAACGCATTTCAGTTAGAAGTTTGTCAAAGGCAAGTATCATGTCAGATAACTCAGATTGTCGAGAATTTGGAAATGAAAGTACAGTGAGAGTTAAGCTACTCACATTGGAATTAAAGAAATTCTCTGCAGACATTCACGAGTTTCAAGAAAGTTGGGATAGTTTTTCGAGTGCAATCCATGAAAATACAGAATTTGTGAATGTCGACAAACTGAAATACTTAAAAGGCTACTTGGAGGAACGAGCACAATCGGTTGTCAATGGACTACCAGTTACGGGAACTAACTACAAAATCGCTTTTGGTCTTGTAAAGAAGCGATTTGCGAATCCATCGATGATTCAGCATATCCACATAAATTAACTGATTTCGTTATCGCTGGTTTTTAATGAGGATGACGACATGCAGGAAGAGTGTGGCTGAATGGGAATTGGATGAACTCGTCAAGGAATTGGACCTGAAGCTGGAAGTTTGTTAAACCAATTCAGAGTTGATGAAACTTGATGTGGGGCACAAACGCAATGGTGGTGCAAGACGGCCTAACAGTAACGAAGCCAAGGGATTTGGAAAATTTAATACTGCAAGTGCACTGGTTGGTACATGGCTGTATATTTTGCAAGGCAGACCACAAATCGGAGGACTGTAGAGTTCATAGAAGTCCTGAGGATAGGAAGAATATCCTCTGGAAGGTTTTTAGATGTTTCTTTTGTTTGAAGCAAGGTCATAGGTCCTTTGAATGTAGCTCAAAGGTTAAATGTTGCGTGTGTAAGGCTAGGCATCATGTTTCCCTTTGCAGCAGTAAGGAATCCTCCTGTGAGGAACACACTGACGCGCCTGATAAGGAACCCTCGTGCAAGGTGAATCCCAATGCTTCGTCCTGGGTAGGAATTATTTGTGCTGGGGACAGTGTTGCGCGTCAGACAGCTTTGGGTAATGTGAATAGCAAAAGAGAGGGGAAAGTGAGAGTTTTGTTTGACTCTGGAAGTCATAGGTCTTTCATTACATCCAGGGCTGCCAAGGCATTAGACTTAAGACCTGTGAGGAGAGAGGGTCTTATGAATAATGCTTTTGGATGCAAGGAGACAGAAGAAAAAGAGAGAGATATTGTAGAATTCAATCTTATGCCAGTGAGTAGAGTGAAGAGTTTTAAGATTTCTTGTATCATTGTTGAATCAATTGTATGCATATCAAATGTCCATGTTGAGAAAGTAAAGAAGTCTTATGAACATTTGCAAATGATCTGGTTTTCAGATGTTTCTAGGTTAGATGATGAAATAGACATTCAAGTTTTGATTGGAGCTGATTTCCTGTGGCATTTTCTAGAAGATGAACAAATACGAGGGGGGCCATATGAACCTGTGGCTGTCAAAAAAATATTAGGATGGGTATTATCAGGACCCTTGCGAGATGAGCATTTGAATTCTTCTAATTGTGCAGTTAATTTTTTACAATGTGATTAATTCCAAAATCTTGATGAACAGGTGAATAAATTGTGGGATTTGGATAGCCTAGAGATTAGACCTAAGGATGATGTTTATGAATTTCTTGTTGATAACATTGAATTCAGAGGAGAAAGGTACTCTGTGTCATTACCTTGGAAGGTGGGCCATGGACCCTTGCCATTAAATGATACAAATTGTGTAGCAAGATTGAAATCTCAAGTGAAGAAAGTGAAGCAGGACCCTGAAATATTTCAGAAATATAATAATGCAATTTTGGAACAGCTAGATGCAGGTGTTGTGTCAAGAGTTGCTGATTTGGAAGACAATGGGAAAGTTTCTTACCTGCCAAGTTCTGCTGTTGCTAGATATGACGCGGAAACACCAAAGGTAAGAGTAGTCTATGATGCCTCTTGTAAGAATAAGAACACTCGTAAATCTCTAAATGATTGCTTGCATGTAGGCCTTCATTGACACGACTGATTTTTAATATTCTATTGAGATTCAGACAGTTAAAGGTTGCACTTGTGGGAGAAATAGCCAAAGTGTTTTTGAACATTGAAGTCAATGAGAGTGATAGAGACTGATTAAGATTTTTATGGTTAAAGGATATTAGTGCTGAAGATCCAGAGATGATTGTTTTGTGATTTAATCGTGTTGTGTCTGGTGTCAATGGTTCAACATTTATATTACATGCAGTGCTGCGTTACTATCTTTCTCCTTCCAGGATGTTGACCCTGCATTTGTGAATATTATGTCTCAGTCCCTCTATGTGCATGATCTTGTTTTGAGTTGTGATAGTACAGATTCAGCTTATTCCCTTTATTGTAAAGCAAGAGAGAGAATGTTCAAAGGGGGGAAAGCCAATGACAATGAACTCAGAAGCATGATTCAGGAGAGTGAAGAGTCAAGATTATCATTTAATGCTAATATAGATGAAGTATCATTTGCTAAGGAAACATTAGGCCCAGCAAAGGAATCAGGGGGAAGGCTAAAGTCTTAGGCATAATTCGGGACAATAATACAGAATATTAGAGTTTGATTTAATGAAGATGGTTACTAACATTAATGCCTCAAGGCCCACAAAAAGATGTGCTTTAAGCACTCTAGCCATGTCCTTTGACCCACTTGGTTTAATAAGTCCTTTAGGAGTGCAAGCAAAGATCCTTTTCAAGATTTATTTATAGACAAATTAGACTGGGATAAACCCATTCCTGAAGAAAAGGTTGCTAAGTGAGAGGAATGGATACATGAATTAAGCCTAGTAACACTGTAAAAGCCCCTAGATGTATTCATGATCAGACTGAAGGAAAGATTTTAACTTATCAGTTACATAGCTTTGCTGATGCTAGCCAGAAGGCTTATTGTCCTATAATCTATCTTGTTTATGTTACCATAAAGGGCATGTTTTTCAAGTTTTCCAAAATAAAGGTTGCCCCACTACGGGAAATAAGTATTCAACGCCTAGAACTGCTATCTGCTCGTATTTTCGCCATCTGATCAGTAATGTACAGGAAGCTTTGGATTCACAGATTATAATAGATAAAGTTAGACAGGAAAACAGCAATTGGGTATTTACTCAGAGGGAATGGAAGCAGTGGGTGCAGTTTCGAGTCACAAAATTATCGAGGCTCACAGAGAAAACTATTTGGGGTCATGTAAGGGGAAAGACAACCCTGCAGATTTAGGATCTAGGTGGGCTATAGCTTCATTCTTGGTTAATAGTAAGCTTTGGTGGGAAGACCCTGAATGGCTTAATGAGGAAGAGAGTGGATGGCCACCTATCCTAAGGGTCAAAGAATCAAATGAAGTGGCAGAAGAGAGAAGACAAACATGTGTAATGAGTGTAGTAACAGGGAAGAAAGCAAGAATTAGCAATGTTATAGATGTGGAGAAAAGATTTAATAGTTTGTGTAAGCTTCTAAATGTTAAGGTTAATATTTATTTTAAAGCTGAAAGTGGAGAGAAAAGAGATGAAGAATGGGAGATTGCTAGTTGAGGAAGTAATTGAGGCAGAGAAGTTATGGATACAAGATGTACAAATAACAGTGAAAGAGGAAAAGAATTATGAATAGTTGAAAGATAGTTCAGGTATAATCGAGAAGGATGGGGTATTAGCCTGTCAAGGAAGATTGCAACACTCAGACCTACATGGAGATTCAGAGTATCCAATAGCATTGTCAAAGGAGCATAAGTTAGCTCAACGTATTATACTAGAGTGCCACAAACGTGTTAATCATATGAAGGTAAGAGCCACGTTAGCTGAGCTACGGTCTAAATTCTGGATCAGTAAAGGGAGGCAATTTGTCAAGAATGTTTTGAAACAATGTTTTCGTTGCTGGTATATTGATTGCAAACCATTGAATGACCCACCCACAGCAGCCCTGCCAGACTTTAGGTTAACTGAGGCACCGCCATTCAGCACTACTGGTGTTGATTTTGCTGGGCCACTGTTTGTAAAAACTAAGAATGGGGAAACGGTTAAGTCTTATATCGTTATTTTCACTTGCTTCATCACCAGATATGTTCACCGTGAACTATTAATAGACTCTACTACCACTATATTTGTCTATTCTTTACTCCGATTTTGTGCTAGAAGAGAAGCATCAGTGCGTATTGTGTCCGACAATTGCAAGACGTTTAAAGCTGCATCCAAACTTTTGTATATTTTGTTATCTACAAATGTTGTTGAGTATGTTATTTTGTTGAAGTGAATAGAATGGAGGTTCAATTTAGTGAGAAGTCCGTGGATGGGTGGTGCATTCGAACGTATGGTAGGTAATGTGAAGAGGTGTGTACGAAAGGTTCTAGGTAATGCTAGACTTACGCAGGATGAATTAAGCACCGTACTTGTAGAAGTCGAGGCGACATTGAACTCTAGGTCACTCACCTATTCACAGGTACTAACACCCTCTCATTTGCTTGTTGGAAGACGAATTTCACCCTTATCTGATTTCGTTAATAAAGATCTTGATAATCAAAATTATGATGATGATGTTAACTATTCCAGGAGATTTATTTACTTAATCAAAAATTTGAGATACTTTTGGAAAAGGTGGCATTCTGAGTATCTTTCAGGTTTACGTGAATTCCACAGATTGAGACCTGCAATAGGCAATGCTATTACTGAAAGAGACATAGTCATTGTGAGTGATGAAAATAACCCGAAGAGAAAAGCTTGGAAAATAGCCATTGTGGAGAAGCTTATCAAGGGAAAGGATGGCGAAGTAAGAGGGGCAAAGGTAAGAAGAGTATCCGCAAAAGGCAAGCCCGAGGTATTGAATCGTCCAATTCAAAAGCTCTATCCATTGGAGATATCCTGCTCTGATGTGCGTGAAGAAAGTAGGAATGGAGAGCAATGCAGGAAAGAAATGGTGGAGGAGAATGAGGTAGCAAGCAAGTAATAGAACTAGACATGGTAGAGCAGCAGCTCTGGACGCGCACTGGAAATCCCAACTAATGCTTGACTCTTAATTGTTCAAGGAGGGGGAGATGTTGGGAAACCTCCTTCGGATACAGCTTTTAAATAATCTCATTGATTCAGTAATTTAGTATCATGATTCAAGTTGTTTTTTCCTTTTCATCACTACAGGAGAATAGAACTAATGGTTAAATAATTTTTTATGTACGCAAATTTATTGTTAGAAGATTTATCACGTAGATACACCTTTCCTGTTCACTTAATTTTTATTGGTTCATTTATTCATGAGACATTGAATGGTAATGTGTATTCTGCAAATAATGTTCTCGCTCATGTTGAATTTAGAACACTTGTGTACTCAAATAGCTTTAATTTTACGTAAGGGGCAAATGAATTCCCTGATTAGGCAGACACCCTGCAAAATGGACTGAGCATTGATATTTCTAACAAATCTAATTACATACCTTGGCCTTGGGCACCAAATTTGGAACATATGTCTCCCCATGCTTGCTGCTTTTTCAAGCCATCTTTGTATGCCTAGCAAGACGTATCCCAAAAACATCGCATTTGCCTTATCTCTTCAACAAGAATTTCTTCAGTCCAACTTTGATGAGATGTATCACCAATACCGATAAAATCGTCGTCATGTTGCTCGATACTAAGTTGTTCTTCAGAACCTACCGATTCTATGCTTGGACTGTGCTGTTCCTGAGTACTTTGGCTTTCTTGATGCTGTTTTAAAATTGAATTTAGAAACACTTGTGATATGCTTTGTCCTTCCATGCTATTTGATGCTTGAACTGTCTTCGTGAACTATAGGCCTTGCTATGTAATGACTGTAGTGAGGACATAAATGCTTCCGCGCATTTCCTAAGCAAACGTTTTGATTGGCTATCGCTCAGATCAGTCGCAGAAAAGTTGAACTCAATCCAACTACCACAACTGTTTGTGCGCTCAGCAGCGATCACTCACCTCTACCCCCGTTAATGACATGCGCATGCCCAGTTGTCCATTCGCTGAGTCGCGCGACCAGTTTCGCTGAATTGGAAACCGGCCTTCATATTGTTGATTTGAAAGAGTTTCATGAAAGACAGCAACAGACATACCAAAAAGATCAATCCAGGAAACGCAAAAAACATTGCAATGGGACTTGCAGCCCATGTCTACAACAAAGTTCTTGCAGCTTTATTCACCATGCACTACTTAACCCATGTGGGAAATTTCCGTCTGTATCCGATTTTGTCCCTGAGTTATACAGGGAAACTCCCAGTGACACTAAAGAAAACTCACTGATTCGAGTATATACTTTTCATAGAATAGATGTTGTAGTACAACCTCTTCTTCCAACTCTCTCAAATTACTGAAACTACTCTATATTTAAAGAGAGAAAGAAACCCCTAACTATGACAATAAAATCAACAAGAAAGCAAAGATTACGTTATATGCTAAGATCGGAAGGCTAATAATATCCTGTTACAGAATGCATTACTCGCAATACAGAAAAAGGATTAATGACCTTGGCAACTAGCAATTAAACAGTGTAGCGATGTAAATAGGTGTAGTTATAGCAGTATGACATAAAAGCAAAATATAGCATAAGACGAGTGCTTAATTTTGTAATACTTATAGTTTCTTACCACCCAGTGGCGGATCCAGAACAGGGCTACCAGGGCTTGAGCACTGGTCAGATTTTCAATCCTAAATAGCTGGCTCAATTAAAACAGGAATTATCAAAAGTAGTCACCAGTATTTCCTCCTCATGAACAATGCTAATAAAGCCCTACCGCTGCTTATTTCAGTCTTTCTCAGAATAACCACCTATAGGATACCAGGTGTCTTTTGCAGATGCAGAAGGAAGTATTATCCAATCAGTTATCACATTGGGAATATGCTCGTCAAATCACTATTCAGCTTTTCTATCACATGATGCATTCCTTCTGAGCCCTGGTTAGTCTGTAAGATGCAGAGGCTCAACTACCCTAGATCCAATCAGATCTCTCTATTTTGTAAACATTTTATGGATGAGCCCTGGTCAGATGTAGATATTCTCTTTCATCCAATGAAACATTGCCCTGACCAGGGCTCAAGTTCTCTTAGCCAATCACATTACTCAGTGACCAGGGCTCGACTATGTCAACATGAGCACTACATATGATATTGTTGATTTTGAAACAGTGCCCTTGTGGTGAGAAAGATGGTAGGTGTTGAGTGCTTTACTTGAGAAGGAGCAATTACTTTGAGGTAGTAGAAATGTCTGAGGCGGATTTTCAGAATCTGTATCGCCTAGTTGTCACAAAATACCTTCTCACCTTAATCTATTCATTATGCTTGTTAATATTATGCAATAAAATTTGCGGAAAAACCAACCCTTACAATATGACTAACATCGCATATATTACCCAAATTCAATAAGGGGTCCGCCATCCTTGTCTCATTTATTATGCCTGTTACTAAATGTAGACAAATAATATATCATATGAAAGCCCTCCTTCTATATGTTCTAAATATGCAAGAAAATTCCAGGTTTTCATTAGAGGAGAGAAGTTACAACTAAATACAACTCACCAAAATCCTTGCATTGGCCTTGTATTTACATACCTTTGTCATCAAATAATCACCAAGTAATCCTCAGTATAATCGAACGATAAAGTTCTACCAACTTAGTCTATTTCTCTTATTCAACCGCATTATGCAACAACCAAGTATAAGATCACTTCCCTACAATATAGCTTCTCCCTTGACTGCCAGTCTTCTCCTTCGAACAATCCTAACGTTTTGGCGCTCAAATTGCTAATGCAGATTTCTGTAGAATTCTTGGGTGTGCCAATAGGCAGTACTTAGCCCTTATTCTGACAGTGTTGCTAAAAGTGGGAGCCATAGTCGTGCTATAAAGGAAGGACCAAGATTGATTATGCACAGTTTTATAAAAAGAAGCTGTTATGTATTGCCCACTGCACGTGCAAATCTGCACATTAGCCTTGCAAAAACAAGAAATGCCCCCACTTGTATGCATGCATTGATGATATCACATGTTGCTGTGAAGGACCATGTGACTTCCTGAGGCGTGTGGCTAAATTGCAGTGCTCAATTGTTGATAAAATTGAATCTGTCAGCTCCAGCACAAAAATCTGTCATCTCATCACAGCCAGAACTGCCAGTCAATGATCGCACAGAAAAAGCTCAATTCTCTAGGCAAAAAGGCACAAAATAGCGACGAAATATAGCAAATTTACAAGATATTTCCAGGCGCCACCCTTGCGAACCAGTTTCAGTCCAGCCAAGCATCCCAATTCAGATCCTTATGAAGACAACCAATTCTTTTGGCTCCTCTGATCCTAGGAACAACAAAAGCCTATTTTGCCCATTGTTCCGCCATTGTTCACAGGACCCTCTGCATAAATTATCATGCAGGCATCTGAATATATATATATAGATTAGATGGGTGCCTGCTACACGCAGGCAATTCCACCCCCAACTGTGATCTACAAATTAGCCTTGGAAAGACAGGAGGTGTCTCCAGCAACCTGTTCATGCTAAAAGGATGGGTGGCAAGAAATGTGTAGGAATGAGATGTGGAACCATGTAGCCTAGCGTAGGTTTGTGTTCATGTTTTCACAATCATTTCACCCACATTCTGTCAAAAAGTTTCTTTGTACATTCCAACCAGGCATGGCAGGGGGTCACATGTTCATTTACAGTGACCTGTGACGCCATCAATCAATCAATATGCATGGCAGGATGTAAATTCATGTCATCACTCTACAATCCTCTTAGAATGAACAGGTTGCTGGAGACATGTCTTGTCTTTCCAAGCCTAGGTTGCAGATCACAGTTGGGGGTGGAATTGCCCATGTTTAGCGGGCACCCATTTAAAAAGCTAGTCTATCATATCATCTTCCTGTAAGTAAAGGGTATTTTATATCCTGTGAAAAATTTGAATTAATATGAAACCATTGTGATGGTTAGGACATAAAATCGCAATGGGGGAGCTCTCAAAAACTACTATGAAGTTAAATTGTTCACTTTATAGAAGGTTTAATGTGAAAATAATACTAATCACTGTGTTACATAAGAATATGAAAGCATGGAAGAGCATCAAATTACATGAAGTGATGTAAATTGTCATTACACATAAACCATTCACAAAACAAGAACTAAGGCATAAATACTCTGCCATACATTAACCAAGCTCTGAGGTATACAAATGCTCAATATAAGAATAGCTAATATAGGTAGGAATACAAACAGTCCCAATAAAAGTCATCTACAGTCCATTGCAGCTTGTTCTCAACACCATAAAGTATTGATTGAATAGAATTCCATCATGGCATTCATTGCATCAAAAGAATATACATAAATACCACTATCTTGCTAAGCCAACAGCATTTCTTCACAGCTCGTAGATGAATGAATACGAGACTGAGGAGTCATCAAACTGAATATCAAAAAAGTATCTGAAATACGTTGATTTGCTTAGTTATTTGAGTGTAAATAATTGCATCATAGAGTTATCATTGAAAACCCATTCATTATTAGGGCACACAGCAAAGCTATGGTTGTTGACAAATGTTTCCCATTAATACATAAATCCTCAGAAAAAGTTCTTCAGCTTGAGGGTAGCACATTCACTCATAGAGTTTTTATTCAAAATTCATTCAATATTAGAACACATTATACACATCTGCACTTGTTAACAAAATTTCATTCCTCAATAAATCAAACCTCAGAAAATGACATCTGGAACTCGAGCCTAAAAATTGCATCTTAGAGCTGACATTGAATACTGTTCAATATTGGAATACAGAGCAAAACCTTACACGAGTTCACAAACATTTGAAAGGCATTGCTTATCAACCATGTATGTAATTTAGCAAAATCTTATGGAAATGTAGCTATTGCCAAGACTATTTTTTGTTATTACTAAGTAATGTTGGGGAAAGGCCGTAGGGCCTATAAAAAAGCCCCGAAAAAAGAAAAACTGAGAAAATGGGGAAGTTTAAGTAGAGAGCCATGATGCTAGTTAGATAAAAAGAGACACTCTTGGTAGAATTAATTGTGTACTTCTAATAATTCATGAACTCATTGCATTGATACAGCCTCAAACTAAAGCAAAAATCTTGTAATGGTGCACCTAAAATAGCCCTAACCTCTTAAATACATATTTTGCCATTTAACCTAAAATCATATAGCGGCCTATGGCATAGCAGTCATTACTCAACAACAAATTCTCATGGAAAATATTCCTTGTCCGTTACATAATGATGAAGGATTCCATAGCACACTAAAGTGGCAATACGACTGATGACAAAAACTTGGTTAGCTTTATAAGCCAGAACCCAACAATTATAAAAATCATAAATTTTGACATAAAAATTGTGTAACACAATATTGATGAACTAGCCCCTATGAGAAGCACTTACCCTAAAAATACATTCGATTAGCCTAAAAATTGCCTTTACCCCTGACTATCTGGGTAGCCTATGATGAAGCTGTCACTTCCTGACAAACAGTAGCTAATTAAAAACACAACACTCAGAGATATAGTTCCTATTAATATCTAAATAAACAATTTTACGTAACCAAATTTGTAAAATCAGATCAAGAAATGGGCCCTATGATAAGCACTCACCCTAAACAAATCTCACATTCAATAAGCCATAGAATTTAACTTTACCCCTGACTGTCAAACTACCTATAAAAATGCTGTCATCTCCTACTTAATATTTGCTAAGTAAACACAAAAATACAGAAATATGATTGCTAGAAAATCGCCGAAGAATAAGTTTTAAATAAGAAAATCTGTAGAATACAAATCATGAAATGGCATCTATGATAAACACTCACCCAAAACAAATGGGATATTCAATCAGCCACAGAAATTACCCTTACTCCCAACTATCTGGGCTACCTATTCCACTGCTGTCACTTCCTGATAAACAGTAGCTAATTAAGAACATACAATTCAGAGATATTATTCCTAGTATGATTTAAATAAAAGATTTTAAGACAGAAAATGTGTAAAATGAAAATCATGAAATGACCCCAGTGACACACAAACTGTAAACAAACAGCACATCCAATAAGCCCCAAAACTTTCCCTTACCCCCAACTATCAGGGTGCTTATGACAATGCTTTCACTTCCTGATTAAAAGTACCTAATTACACACGCACATTTCAGAAATGTGGTTGCTAGTTTTATCTTAAGACTGAATTTTAAGTAAGCAAATGTGTGAAAATAAAATCATTAAAATTGCCCCCATTGCAAACACTCACCCTAAGCACATCACACATTAAATAAGAACCATAAATAACCCTCAACCCTAACTATCAGGGTTACCTATGATAATGTTTTCACTCATAATTAAAAGTAGCAGATTAAAAGTGCAAAATGCAGAAATATGGTTGCTAGAATTATCTAAAAAATACATTTTAAGTAAGAAAGTGTATAAAATAAAAATCATGAAATTGACCCTTTCGTGACACTCACCCAAAGCAAAGACAACATTTAATAAGCCCCAGATATCACCTTTACTCCTCACTATCTGGGCTACCATTTTCAAAAATCTGCCACTTCCTGATTGAAAGTGCCTAATTGCACACAAATATTTAAAAAATATGGTTGCTAGAATTATCTTAAGAATAAGCATTAAGGAAGAAAATTGTAAAAGCAATCATGAAATGGCCCCCATTATAAACACTAACTCTAAACACATCAAATATTTGATAAGAACCATAATTTACCCTCACACCTGACTAGCAAGGCTAACTATGATAATGTTGTCACTCTTTATTAAAAGTAGCACATTAAAAGTGCAAAATTCAGAAATATGGTTGCTAGAAGTATCTCAAGAATAAATTGTAAGTAAGAAAATGTGTAAAGTAAAAATCATGAGATGGTCCCTTTAATAAACACTCACTCAAAGCAAAGACCACATTCAAAAAGCCCCAGAAATCATCCTTACCCCTGCCAATCTGGGCTGCATTCTTCACAAAGCTATCACTTTCTAATAAAAATTAGTTGAATATAAGTAAAAAGGCAATGGGAATAACCATTGTCTAGCAGCATTTTTCCTAATAAGATACACTACAAACTCCCATAGATATTCTCCAAAAATAACCTCTATCCCCCAACTTTCCATTGGTATCTCTTCAGAATGCAGTAATACCAAGGAATTCAAACACTTGGGAGTTTCAATAAACAAACGCAATTTAGCTGAGTAAATCAGTATACAGCTAGATCCACGTGAAAAATCAATTAGCTACAGACAATTCTCATACAATGACCCTTTCCAGGCAGTCACTACCACGCCTTACAGAGAGAGAAAGCATCATCAACTTCATGTTT
The DNA here is from genome assembly GCA_018155075.1 of Cassiopea andromeda. Lineage (NCBI taxonomy): Eukaryota > Metazoa > Cnidaria > Scyphozoa > Rhizostomeae > Cassiopeidae > Cassiopea > Cassiopea andromeda. The sequence continues at coordinate 1,360 of WIPJ01020268.1, read as the reverse complement.
CTCAATGGGAGGAGAAGGCCCTTCGGTACAACTGAAGTTTGACTGCAGTTCTGCACGTTTCACTACCGCACCTTACAGAGAGAGAAAGCATCGACTCCATGTTCCTCAATGGGGGTGGGGCAAAGGCCCATCGGTATAATTGAAGTTTGACTGCTGTGCTGCACGTTTCACTACCCAACCTTACAGAGAGAGAAGGCATCAACTCCATGTTTCTCAATGGGGGGTGAAGGCCCCTCGGTACAACTGAAGTGTGACTGCAGTTCCCCATGCTTAACCAATCAAAATAGACACCAATGTCACCAGAAATGAAACCTAAATATGCAAATAACCCGTAACTTTATGTGGAAACCGGACTTTTGGTGAAAGAAAAGCCATCACAGGACATGAACTTCAAGTCAACAGAAACCCGTTTAGACTACTACGGAATAATAATATACGTGAAAAGTAAAGGAAAACCCCTAATAAAATCGAAAGGATCATGCCAAAATCATTGTTTAGTTTAACTTTATACGAATCAGCAATTCATCAAGAATCCAAACGCCATGAACAACTGTGAGAGTGCCGAACACGAAATGAAAGTAACCTCAAGTCAACAAATGAAGAGCATAGGGGATTTCCCTTCAACTATCAATGACAAACAAAAGGAACCTTATTACGTACAACGTAAATCCGTTCGCAAAAGTCAACCAAAATATACGGCAGTGAAGCTACAAACTCTCAATAATGCAACAAAAGTGCTTTTGAATGACAAATAAAAAGAACACTTACCTTGCAAGAAAGCTGTTACAGAAAATATCAGGTACTGGCGACCATTCTTTCTAAGGCTATTCTGTACTCGTGGATGCTTTGACAGGACAAGACAATGGAATATGTCGGCTCCAACAATAGATTCCATCAGATCCTGCACGAAAATCTTTTACATGATCACAGCCAGAGCCATCAGTCAAGATTGCATGGAAAAGACTCGATTCTCTTGGCAAAAAGGCAGAACATGGCAACAAAATGTAGCAACTTTATGAGATATTTACAAGCGCCATCTTCAGGAATCGGCCCCAGCCCAGCTAAGAATCCCCTCTCAGATCCTTTTGAAGACAACCAACTCTTGCAGCTCCTCTCATCCAAGGTACAACAAAAACCCATTGTCCACCATTGCTCCACTATTGTTCACAGCGACCTACGCATAAATTATCATGCAGGAATCTTAGTATATATTTTTAAATGTATGCCCGCTAACCGCGGGCAGTTCCATCCCCAACTGTGATAATCTGCAAATTAGCCTTGGAAAGACAAGAAGTGTCTCCACTAACCTGTTCATGCTGAGAGAATTGTTGAGTGATGACAGTAAGTTACATCCTGCAAA
>WIPJ01020266.1:0-15492 GCA_018155075.1 Cassiopea andromeda | reverse complement strand
GGGGGGGGGGGGGAACTAGGTGTCTGAAGCTTTTCTAAATAATCCTCATTATTTCCCAATGTCCTCAAATGTTTGGAAACTTTCTTTTGAGAGTATAACATGGACTCATCACTAATAAGAAAACTCACTCTCCTTCTCAAATCCATCAGATTCTGAAATATTACTTCTAAGTGCTTTATAAAAAGGGAGACACTTATCAACTGTTGTCCATTTTTCAATTCAAGTATGTTGAAGTTGCAAAGGTATCTGGATGCTAATTGGGGGTGGGGTGTGAATTTCTCCAGATGTTGGTTTATTCCAGATGTTTGCTACATAACACTAAATCCATCATTTTTTAAAAACCCCTCTCTCTGTTGCAATGTTCCCATGCTACTCTTATATTGAGCATTTGCATACTTCAGAGCTTGGCTACTACTGTATTATAGCAGATTATTTATCTCATAGTTCTTTGTCTTGTGAATTGTTTACGCGTCATAAATATTTACATCACTTGATGTCATTTGATGTTCTCTCTTCCTTGCTTTCATATTCTTATATAACAGAGTGATTACTATTATTTCTATGTTAACCCTTCTATGAAGTGAAGAACTTAATTTCATAGTAGTTGTGAGTCCTTCCATTGCGATTGTAGGTCCTAACCATCACATTCACTTCATATCAATTTAAATATGTCACAGAATATAGTATACCCTTTACTTACAGGAAGGTGATATGAGAAACGCTTTTCAAATGGGTGCCCGCTAAACACGGGTAATTCCACCCCAACTGTGATCTGACTGATCAAGAGAATTATTTTACTGACTGAAATGTTCCTTTCAAGTCATTCTCAGCCTTCAATCTCTTTGCGAACTTCCCAAAGATCCATCTCTTCCTTGTCGACAATTTAAGTTGAAGCTAAATTGCTTCTTCATCCTGACTCCTAATATGACCTGTAAAAACTCATATAAACCAAATGTTTTTTGGATGTAGATCGTCGATAGAAAAAAATTTTCACGTACGAAGGTATGAGCTGCTTAGAGAGACAATCGGACGTATGGGAGCGTGCCCTCCGTAAAATTGTCCATAATATCCTATTCTAGAACGTCAGAAAATGCCCTTTTGCGTACCTATTTCGAAAGTAGAAATCTTGTCGTGAGCGAGTCTAATCAGACAAATGCGAAAATGATGGAAAGGATACAAGTATCCACTACGTCGAGAGAAGCTTTGGGGTCTGAGGGCTTGCCCCTAGAAAAATTTCCTAAAACAGCTCTTTTTATAACGTCAGAAAATGCCCTTCTGCGTGGTAGGAAAACATGTTTTTTCATTGATCTTCATCCTGGGATGGAAAATATGATCCCACTCTCCATTCTTTATTGCATAAATCTGAAGAAACTAAAAACTCTGATCTTCACAGAAGAAATAGTGAAATAGTTTGTTCAGAAAAGTTCAAAAGTGATGCAACAAATGTTCTGAGCCAAATTCTGATACTCTAAGAAAGCTTTGTCTCCAACCCCATGGCTATTTTCTTTAGCTGCAGCATGTTGTTCTGTTATCAAATTTGTAAAGAAAACTGCTAATGTGTGTGCGTGTCTGTTTCGAAAAGGAAAGATAGCATTTTACAGTATTTCCCAAATGCGCCTACGCGAGATTGATACATCTCACGAATAGCGTAAGTTCATATCTTCTTTGTAACCAAAACAAGTATAGTTCCCTTCTCTAACAACTATTGCTTGAATGTAAGCTAACACAGCACACAATATGACTGGTTGCCATGCTTAAAGCAAATCTCATATAGGCCATCCACACTTTGTCTGCCGAGTGAACAGCTGAAAATCTCAAATCTCCCGAGTAAATTCATGTCCGTGTTGGGTGTCACACCCCCAGTAGCACCACTCCTGAATGACGTAGGAGCTTTTATACTCTAAGAAGCATATGATGTTGATTTCCCTTTCAGGGTAATACGCTAATGGGGCATTAGTAACTCCTGCAATCAAGTTTGCGTAAATCGAATGATGAAAAATAATCCCAACTTATCTCGAGAAGCAATTTGATTGGGCATTCCTCAACTTCGCACAAAAACAGAGACAGATGAACTTGGTACAATGTAAAATAACTTGTTTTTAGCTATTTATTTAGAGCTTAACAGACCTAGTCATTCCTAGCTGTGCTACACTTTGCTAATTTTTTGAAAATAATAGTTTGGCTGGCTCTTTTGTTCGAACAAATATGGTGTTGGTTGTTCACCCCTGCCGCTGTAATTGTAAGCCTGTTGTCAAATTTTGCTTTGATTTCACTGATTTTTCCATTGCTGTTAAATGGAATATTAAATTTTAAGTTTTGAAATATTAAATTTTGCTCCTTAGGTGTTATTCTTATTGGTGATGTCTTTTATTGAGAAAAGAAAGTATCGAGTGAAGTGTTGTAATGGAAGACCTGGAGTTGTAGTGTATGTTTTTCACTTAGAAGAATTAAATTCACTTCGCTTATATTCATTCGCTTTGTACGAACCCTAAGTGGCCCAAGATTGCAATTCTCCTTAGGCAACTATTCAATTCACTTCTAACGACGACAACTTCTTCCGTAAACAGCTATTTCATTCATTCATTTCTAGCAGGGGGAAGAGACGTTTCGCAAAAATTTGAATGACTAAAAAATACCTTGGAAAATACTATGATCAATGAGATGTTAAATCCCTTGCGCTACATCGTGCATAATTAACTGCATATGTCACATACTAACTCTACAAATCGTGAAGAAATCATGTTTTTTATACTCTTTAGGAAATGATAATTACATTCTACTGCAGCTTGTGCTAGTGCTATACTTACATTAGATTTAATATTTATGGTTTGATACCTCGTATGTAAGAAACCTTTGAATTAGTTTTAAGCATGTCAGTTTTTGAAATAGCTATATAATTCAGTTTTTTCATTTATATAGATATTTAAAACGAATCACCTATGCTCAAATTGTACCTCATTTACCTGCTGCACCAACTCAGATTTACCTCATTTGCCTTCTGCAGCTACTCAAAATTTTACCTCATTTACCTTCTGCACCAACTCATATGTTACCTCATTTATCTTCTGCACCAACTCAAATTTTACCTCATTTACCTGCTGCACCAACTGAAATTTACCTCATTTGCTTTCTGCACCAACTCAAATTTTACCTCATTTACCTTCTGCTTCATTTATCATAGAAACAATTATTTTTGCAAAAGATGGATCTGGTCTTACTTGTCTTGCGCTATAATGGCAGTGAATATGCTATTTTTCTCATATAGGCCAGTCAACTTGTTGGATAGCTATGAGAATCGGGTTGGTAATGCATTGGCATTTGGTGCTACAACTTCCTACTGTTTGCATGTTTTTATCACCGGTTCTAAATCTATACTTGGTAGCGGCTGGGGGACTATCATTGACTCAAGCCCAGGCTATGTTTCTAGTAAGCTTACCTTTTATTTTCTCATTCACATATGTTGAAAGTAAATTTTAAGTTGTGATACAGTAGTGATTTACTTTTCAAGATGTTAATATTGCGTAATATCTGTATTACTGGCAAAGAACACAATAAAATTTCTAGGCATATTACTTAAAGAAATGTTTATCATTTACTTGAAAGTCAAAGTTGAATCTAGGGAAATGTGCATTTGCGAGGCACTTCCCTTTCAAAATTTAATGGGTTGATCAGTGCTATTTACTACATTTTTTAAGGTTTTGGATGAAGTCTTACTCTTACCTATACGACTAATTAGAATAGGTAAAAGTGGTAAAATTTACATTCGCTATCAAATTGGGCCTAAATTTCAAGTCCACCTTGAGAATGAGGTGATGCAAGGATAATTTTTGGGGTTTACTCAGTTAGTACGTACGTACCAAAATGGCAAAAATTTCATCCTCACTTCCCTCATTGTACGCATATGTACACCTGCTACGACCTCCTTTTACGTTCGTACTCGTACCCACCTGATTCCACCCACATTTGCAATAGGAATGTTTTTAAATATCCAATCAATAATTCCACAAAGAAAAACACGGTAAAAAATTTGAGAGACAAGAATGTGATCATACCAAATGTTTTATAAAACAGTAGTAAAAGTTGCCACCAAAGATGATAAAGTATGATAAAAGTGCCTTGCATATGAAAATATTATAAAATGCATGCAAAAAGTGACTTTTTGCCTGCGTATTTAGATGTGCCAACCCCCTTCCCTCTTGTTTTATGTGACCATAACATCATGCTATTATCTACCAAAGATGCCGTACAAATTTGCATATTCGTATATAGACGAATGCTCTAAACTCACTTCACTGCTACCTTTGGTAGATGAAGCCTCCAACCTCCATCAGTGTTATATTTAGCCTTCAATTCCTACTTGGAAATCAAAAGTTTAGACATATTTTACCGGCTATTTTCATCTCATGTTAATAACGAATATGGAGCATTCCATGTGAAATCATCCAGAAAAAATTGAAATCTAAACCACCCACTCAGAATTTGTTCTCCTTTGAACCACAAGAAGAGAGACATAAGCTAGAGAAAAGCCCAAAGCCTTAAGTCCGGGGGAGTTTGGTAACCATGCTTTTTGCCCATCAAAAAATGGACCTGGGGTCAAAAATCAGATTGTTTTAACGAAAAATTGAGAAGTGGATATCTATGCTAAATTTGAATTCGAGATGAGTATTGGCCTGATAGCCTTAGAAATTGGACAAGATATGCTTTCAATGGTGACGACTCCATAAATCATATGTAGAAGGTCGGTAGACTTCATCTTCATTTACTTTTTTAACCAAACTGGTGCGAGAATGGGTTGCAATAGAACACAATTTTAGGCGTATGTTCAGAGGCCAAGACCATAAAAACGTTGAAGTCAGAGAAGCAAGTTGCTGTGACTTTCTGAAAGCCCAAAGATTGACCTTTGATGGCACATAAAAGCACTTTTGGTATTTTATTCTTTCACGTAAAAAATGGAGCATCAGATTTTACATTAGCACTTTTTTGTCATCACTACCAAGATTCATACTTCAAGACTCATACTTCAATCTTGGTAGCGATGGCAAAAAAGTGTTGAATATCATACATCTGATGGTCAATTTCTCAAATGAAGGAATAAAATACCAAGATGTGTTTTTATGTGTCCTTAAAGATCAATCTTTTGGCTTTCAGAAATTCTACGGTTGTATGATCTTCGCCTTCAAATATAGGCCCTTGATTGATTTTTATTGCAATCCAATCTCGCACAAATTTGGCTGAAAATGTAACTTAAGATGATTTTCACCAACCTTCAAAGTATGGGTTGTGGATTCTTCACCTTTGAAAGTATATCTTTTCCACTTTGTAAGGCTATCGGGCCAATATTCATCTGACAAATGCTAAAATTTTGGATGTTTTTCTAAATTATGCCTATATTCTTGTGGTCCAAATGAGAACAAATTCTGAGAAGGGTGGTGTAATGGCCTGGATAAACTGACATGGAATGTGAACTGGTTTGCTTTTATTTCAGTATTTTTCGACATGCTTGCAACAATAGTAATTGCTCTTGCTGCTTACCCGCTGTTTGTTGCAATGAGAACTTCACATAAAAGAGCAGGATCCATATTTGGCATATTCTACTGTGTTTTATGGTATGTACTTCCTCTTCAATGTTAATTTATAATATCTGATGATTTATTAAGCTATTTAATTGAGTCATTTCCAGATATTAAGTTTCTTGTATATCCAACTGCGTTATTACTTGACATAAATTGTCGAACAAATAAACCTTTTCATTAAGTTTAGTGAACAAAACTTTTGATGCAGAGTTTTACAGTAAAACATGATCAATAGAGCATTTAATTTAAGAAATGTGCTGAAGTTTCTTTTGTATATCAAATTTCATGGCTGAATTTTGTAGAACTTCCATTTCTAAATTTTGGGTTTATGACACTTATGTTTTCACACATCTACTCCCACCAACCCTCATATTTGAATCGTCTAGAAGCGTCCTTACCCTTTCTGCAACTACTTAATGGCCCAAAGGCTTTTGGCTTTGCAACTTGATACTCTCGACGATGTCAACGACAATTTCAAAATTCAACAAGTGATCAAAGCCAACGTTTCGAAATTTTTTCAGGACTCTAGATAGAGGAATACAGTTAATTGTCTTTGCCAGAAAAGAAGAGATTGAAAAAGATTGCGTATGATTGAAATAGTCACTTTTAGTACCTGAATGTTATGGTGGGAGTAGAGTGAAATGGGTCACTCTTTGCCTTATTTAAGAATAAAATTATATCTCTAAGGATGTAAATATTTCTGTCTCCATCTTTTTGCACAAGACGTACATCTTGGTATTATTGAATGGAAAGAACATACGTTCAGAATTCAATCCCTTGTGTTTCGCTGGCAATGGCATGAATCAACATACCATTGTCACTTGCATTCTTCACAAGTGTGGTAGGGCAAAATGGGTCACATTCCAAACGGAGAATTAATCCATAATATTGACATAGATGTTTTTAGATCGCAATTTTAATGGACAAAAGCTCTTTCAGAATTGAAAAAAGCAATAGACAAAAGCCATAATTCAATTTAACAGTGGAAGTCTGTTATGACTCATATCAATAATGAAAATGAACATAAACGTTTCATATCTTCGTACGATTTCAGGTTCAACAAACTACAACTGAGTAAAATTCCTTTTAGATGTCTATTGGCAAATCACGAAATCCAAATTACTGAGAAAACATGCTCTTTGAGGTCGGCCATGTATACCTATGGATACAAGGACAAGTTGGCATTCGAGGGGGTAATAAGACTTGCTGGAGAGTATGAATCTTTACCTGAAAATTTCTGTAGAAAATCAATTCAGTGGCATCCTCGAATTAGCTCCCTGGGGGCTTAATTATTTCTAATTAATTATTTAGATTAATTAGAACTAATTTATTATTAATTTTTTCTAATAGTAAGCAATTTCTTCGATACTATACATACGAGTAATAGGATGCTTTTTGAGGAACAGGTAAATCGTCATTAATTAATGGCTACGTTTTCTTTCCTAGCTCTATAAAGCACTAACACACTCTCAAATAGGTAGATTTACATGCATGGGTGGGGGCTTATTCAAGGGGGCAGGACTTATTAACATTTTGCAGCTCTTGGGTGAGGGCTTATTCGAGGGGGGGGCTAATTCCAGATTTAATGTAAGCCTATTGAGCATTTAATGTATCTCTCTTTTTCCTTTATAAGAAACGTCAATAAAATGCTGTAATCTTCCTCGATTTCAATGTTTTGTTGTAAATTGGCTACATTGAAGTTCTGGCAAAAAGCTTATATCAACTGCTTACTTTCGCTGTAGATAGCAACTAGTATTATGAAAGTTTCTAGACAAAATTGAAAGGGGTACCAAGCTTTCAGGTATTTTTTAAATAATACCTCGCCCCGGTACTCAAATTTTTATATGATTGACCTAAGTTGGCCATTTTGCTCTGCCTGAAAGAGATTTATACAATCACAACTTCTAGTAGAATAATGTATTGTCAATGAATATATCCTGAAAATATAATTTAGAACCTCTAAAGACATCTTAGATGTGAAATTTCAATGTGCATTATTTCCAGAATATAGTTTGGTTTAAAATACAGCAAAATTGTCCTGCGTAGGTACTGAACAGTTATTAGCTGCTCTGTGACTGGCTTGGAAAAGAGCTTATAAATTTATAGAGAAGGGACGTGCGATGCACTGCAATGACTTTATTCATGAAATTTTTATGGTTAAGAAGAAATAGAATAATAGCTGAATGCGACCCATTTTGCCTCTCCTAATACTTGCCATCCGCACTGATTTGCTTCTGGTTAGGTAGTTATTGACAAACTAGTAAAGATTTTCTGTAAACTTACTGTCTAACTGTATGAGATGTGATATGATGAAATAGTGCTATTCCGTAAGCTATTTTCTACACGAAGATATTGCTTTGTTATTTTGTTTTCTCATTCACTAAGGATCGGCCTGCAAGCAATTGAGATTGTCGTTTTCTCAAGTTCCTGTTTGAACTCTGCTACTCATGGATCTACAGCAAAAGTATGATTTTTTAATATGGAGTCCTCGATCTTGTTTTCATTTGCATTTTGCAAACAGGTGTATCAATATCCGTAGAATACTTTGCAAGGTCCTTGAAGTCATACTAGTTTCATCCATTATTCACCCTTGCTGTTGTGATACCAAGGGGCATGCTTTTAATGGGGGTTTGAATTGTCCAAATAATGTTGTTGTGAACATTGTCTAACTTCCCTACTATTAGGTAGAATACAATAAAGATTGCAATCAGCAGTTTGAATATGTTGCACTCGGTGCTTATATGCACTCGTTTGAATCTAGGAGCACTACCTTGAGCAATGCATTTGCAATTCCACTGTATTTGAGTCTGTGGGTGACTATCAGAGTATTTCGAAGTATTGATGCAGCTAAATAAATATTCACAGCACCTCACTGTGAACAAAATACCAGCAAGCTAAACATTCCTTGTTATGATGATTATTAAGGTTTTGGTACTTATGAGTCATGTAGGAAGTTTCGTTTAGTATAGCGAGGTAGAGTATCGCTCTTTTGAAAGAGAAAAGCAGAAAAAAATAGAAATGCAGAGTCTCTCTTTATTTAACCATCAATGTTATTGGTACCAGCATTAGATATTTTTACTGTTACAGAACCACTAGAAAATGTGTTCAGTGCGGTGAAACGTAACACTGCTGTTTAGATTTCTATGTGAAGCCAAGCAGCAGTGGTTGGGTTCACTACAATGTGCAACGCACTGAGTCTCTTTTTAGGCTCACCTTCATGGTAACATTCCATTACAATATCACTTTTGTCAAACGGCCTCTAATTTATTCATCCTCCTCCTCGATGTGCAGTTACTAAATAACGAAAGCGCATGCGCTGCTCATCCACACAGCACCAGCCGAACAAGTGAACTTTTTCACTCTATTGTTTGAAATATTTTCTTAATCCATAATGCAGTGAAGAAAGAGGGATTGTGTTTCTAAAGGTGAACAACCGCAGTTATTTTTAGCGAGATACCATCCTTACGGGGGATTGGCAAGCACGGCAAGAGATTTCCTATACCCATGCCAGACCAGCATATCATGGTTTCGGGAAGAGCTAGTAATCCTTCAACCACAGCTGTTTTACGAGGGGTCCCATACTTTTCTGTGAAGATACATCATGTTAAGTCTGAAGCAAAGTAAAATGAACTCCTTGGAATTGAAATCGAGATTTTTTTCCAAAACAACTTTTTTGTAAGAAGTACAGAAGTATAGGAATTACACAAAATGTCTAAAGATACTTCATTATGCTATTTTTGAAGGCACTTCCTGTCTAAATTAGGATGTTAGAATGATCGAAAATGCTGCACGTATTATAAATAGCTTTTTTGTCCATTAGATAAAGTTTTGTTTGGCAATTTAAGGTCACTAGTAGTACACCTGGGATTATACCAGACGTTAGTTGATTTAGCGACAAATAAATTGAAGTTAATTGTGTGGAAAGCCCATTTGTTGATTTAGAAACTATTACTTGTCTTTCACTCTGAATATAATTTTCGTTTGTTCTCTACCCCAAAGTTTCAACTGGATATGTATTGGAAAGCGTCATAATTTCTGTCCTTTGTTCATAACAGAAATTTACTTACTGGGCAAATTAATCTATATAGATATGAAAGATTTTGATTATAATTTTTTCATAGTTACCCTATTTTGAAGTTTCTGTAATTTTTATACTTTCTGTAATTCATCTTTAATTTGAAGTAAATGTCATCACCATCAAACCATTCATTATTATCTTTCAAATTTTCCATAATTTGTTTCCAATGCAGAAGTTTTGTTTAAATATGAGATAACTTGGGTAACATGCCCCGTGCCTTTTTCATGAATCAACCAATCCGGTTTTGCTGCCTAAGATGAGTTACATTTAATCCAAAACCACCAGACTGAGCAGCAATTATAGTCTTTTGACAAATTTCTATAAGAATATTTAGCGATATAGTTCAGTTTGATTATAATGCATTCTTTTAAGTATGCAACGCCATTTTATCCTGCTACTGATTTAGAATAGCTTACTTTCTTGCTAACTTGCTCACTGCTTTCGTACTTCTTTCATTGTTATTTCTCTCTTACTCTTGTCTTTCTTAGTCCCTTCTTACGTACCTACTTGCTTTGTAGAAGACTTCCTTATTCTTTTTCAGTGATCCCCTGAACTCGAAACGTTACCTTGTATTTTCTTGCTTCTCTTGCAGAGAACTATGATTATCCTTCTTTTTGGAGAACTTCCCAAGACAATATGTTTATTGGGTTTACTTCGCAAATTCATCATGGTTCTCATTAAAGCTATCCGAAGACGAGCTGAGGTATGTTTTACTGAATACCATTGTAGATCAGACTCACTGTATCAATTATTCCCGTGGTCTTCTTCTCAGGTTTTTTCATGGCTACTTTTCTTTTAGAGGAAAGGGGACGCAGAGGATGTATATGATAATTTCAACAATGGTTATATGTTCAAGCATGTGCAAAACCTGCTGAGGCATACATCTTCATCAAGGTAACATTTTATGCAGCTCCAGAAATACCCAGAAAGTCTTTTCTGCTCCCTCTTCTCTTGCCTTTAGTGTTTGTCAATTTCAAATATTTGTTATGAATCAATGTGCTGGTTTTTTATTAATATTTATACAGGAAATATATCGGGAAATTTTGTTGAGATTGAATTTGAACTATCAAATATATGTTGGCTTTAAAGGGTCCCCCTTCTTCTAAGGCAGTTCCGATTCTCCAATTACCTTTTTCTTCTAATGGTGTTAGTAAGACCAGACAAATTAGAGCTCATATAAAGAAATTTGATCGGAAACGTAGCACTTATTTTTGTTGTATTTCTGAAACATATCCTTTCAGTCGTGTGTATACCATGTAGAAGGTTTTGGAAGCATATAATTATTATTATCTCATTTTGTCTCATCAGCACACCTAAATTGGACGACAGTACTAAATCGAAGTTAAAAGGCAAACTGTACAAATGGAAGCCAGGTATGCATAGATTGACGAGAGCACTTCATTGCTGACATGATGATTCATTGTACTATAAATCTGTAGTGTGAAGAGCATTTATGAAATATCTTCTTTTAAATGTGTCACATCCTTTTAGGACTTGGACTGTTATGTCTGTCTCTACGCAGCTTCCTTTCCTTTGCTTTCTTTAGCAAAACTTTCCCTTTCAGGCTCTCTCCCTACCCTTGTCGTCTGCCATTCTTGCCCTCAAACGAGTCAGATATGTTATCAATGATCTTCATCTGCTTTCCTTCCCTGAAACGTATGAACATTCAATTTTGTTAGTATTTGCGCCATGTATTCCAAATACCGTTCTCTAGCAGCTGAAAGAAGCTCTTTTTCTATTTTCAATTTTCTGTAAACTTCTGCATTGGTGATGTGTATTGTCCATGAAGTACTTAACATTTGCCAGTGAAAACACATTTCGGTTGCTTGAAGCTGGCCCCTCAATTTGCAGAAATTTTCTAGCATTCACTAGCGTACCAGGATTGCCACCAAATTCGAGAACTCAGGGTAAGTCAGGGAGTTTTGTTTTCAATAGTGAAAACCAAGGGACAACAAAGATTTTCCTAGAAATCAGGGATAATAAGGGAACTTTTAAGATTCTTATTGTTTCATTTCAGTGCGGCAAGGACGCCTGGAACGATAGCGGGGGCAAGGGGGCTAACAGGAGCAAAATTGCACTCACTATGAGGGGGAAGCAAATATAACCAGGAATGGAAGTTACCGAGGATCTTCTGTGGGAATATCAGGGACTATGGGCCAGTTTTCAGGGGAACGTTTCCAAATGGGACTATACGAGTACGGTACGGATAGGCCTTGCGTTTACACGAGAACTGGTGGAACGGTTCCAGTCAGAGCCACTAGCAGTACCAGCATTGGCCCACCTAGGATGTAGGTCCTACATGGAACCAAACCAAAAATTTCTCATGTAAACACCCAGGACTGCTCTCTTCAGGTACGCTTAGAAGCGAGGGAAGGGGAATTTCGACTGACGATAGCTGACGATAACTGAAAAATTTGAATGCATGTTCAAAAGTACTTACTTAAAAATTGTATATAGTACACTCCATATGAGCCTTTGTACTCCTTCAACACACTAGGATTATTGTTTAACGGTATTTTTATAAAAACATGTTTCGACGCTCTTGTCCTAAGATGTTTGTGGAATAGGATTTTTTGGGTGGAAATTAATACTCGTTCTGCCTCGCCTATTCGAAACTCGAGAGTACTTTCAGTTTTATGTGACAGAGATTTGTATTTGAAGGAGTTATCCTATAAAAGGTTTAAGTATTGATGATGAAGAAACTCAGATACTTCATTATTTTCCTTTATTATTCTTTATAAAACAGTTTTATGTGACAATAAATATCATTAAAATATTCAAACTGTCATGATTCACATTGATTACCACTCATTTTAGAAATTAACTTCTCTAGTCACGTAGATTGATACTCGCGTTAATCTACTTAAGCTATTTCAGTGCTCCTGCTAATGTCGTTTAATTTGTCATTTTTGTGTTTGAAAATGCTTACCAGATTGCAAACGTTTTTTATCTGTAACCGCAATGCCTGAAATCGCTGTTAAAACTTATCGAAATTTAATGTTTTTAATTTCCTAGAGTTCCAGTATTCAACGAGAGTTCTTTGTACCTTTACGGTCTCTGGCACAATCGTATACCTGGTGAGTTTCTTCATCATCACAACTTCAATCTTTTATTGGATAACTCCTTAAATTTTAAAACTTCCACTTATATAGTTAAATAGGCAAATTTGTTGTCATAAATTTCAAACATTCCAGTCTAAGCCGTAACATGATTCATAAGAAAAGCACAAGTTTCAAAAAATCCAAAAATGATCCAGATTTTGATAAAAAGCCAAACTAACAATTATCATACCAAAGTGTTTATAAAAACAAAAATGTCAAAATTTGGCTTTAAATAATCCAACCTGACAATCCTAGCTTTTGAAGGAATCTTATCGCTACCAATAGTGCTTGCCATGCTGATGAATTAAAATGAAGGATGAATTCAATTGCTTTTAGGAGCAATGAATTGCACACTGGATATTCATCTCCAAATAAAAGATATTTTGTAATCCTAGCACACGCAAGTGAAATTCTGCTGCACCTTAAAATTGTATGTGATTCATTTAGTTGATTATCAAGACCAAAAGCCCAAGCAAAAGAAAATACAGTATAAGCAACGATCACCATATTACCTACTAAAGTTTTTCCAAATTGCTATATTGTTGTTATTCAGTTAAGGAGATGTTGTTTCGATGCTGTTAATGCATGCGAAGCAATTACATTAGCTTATCAAGTTCACGCCTTACTGCCAAAAATAACTTCCAGGCACTAAAGCACATAATTTCAGCTTGAGTCATAACACCTCTCTTGAGGCTAGCTGCCAAAGCGTAATGGATCTGTAAAAGTTTTCTGTGAAATGATTAGTACTGATGATTTTGCTCGCATACTCAAGTCGCAAGAACCCTTTGGTTGAGAGGGTGTAAGACTGAATGTACCTGAATTTAAGTGGTTAATAAGCTGTTCTATTGTCACCCTTCACTATTTATTCCAATATCTTAGCATTCTTTGGCTATTTACAAGTAGTAGGGGCAGAAAAGGCAAGCATGACTATTCAGAACTATCAATGTGCTAGACATTTTCAAGTACCCAGTGCTTTTCAAAATGGAGGTTCTCAGATGGCTGGAAAACGCTGTTGTGATGCAGCCTTCAAATCTTCAGAAGTTGCCTAATTCTGATGAATCAATTTTACCCGAATTTTCTCAAGCTTCAAAATTTGGGGAGTGTTACACCCCCGCGTACCCCTGTCGCTCTGTCCCTGTATGCACAACATAGATGGCAAAGCTGATACCCTTGCGTCATGTTGACAATAATGGTGAAGCAGATGATCTTGGTTAAAACACAGCAGAGCTGGTTGGGACTTGACCGGGTCGATTCTGTACCCGGTCATCGTTCTTTAATTATAACTTCCAGTGAAATAGATGCACTATGTGTTACTATTATACAGTCAAGTGTCAGCAGTAATGCGTCTGGCTTTGCGTGTTATAGATACAGGTTCACTACTTGCAGAGCCGGAACGGGAATGGGTCGGACCGGGTTTTTAAATTATTGGGGAGTGTGACATCCCCACACCCCTTCATTTGTGTCCCTCCGCATACTGTCTTTTAAATCGCAAGAGAGATGCCTGGCAGTCTGCTGTTCAGCTTTATAGGTTCATATGCAATTGACAGGAATCTGTCACTAGAGTTGTACACTTGTCAGAGCAATTCAATTTTTTCTGAAAAATGGTGGAAATTCCTAAATATGATAAAATTTCTGGTTCAGATACTTTTCGCTTCCCATTAGACATTGATATGTGAAAGTGTAAGCACAGCCGATGAGTGTATTTCCTTGTTTACAGATCTGAGCAAATTCATCATTTTCTATTTTTTCAAATTCCTTTCTCGTTGCTTAAACCTCTTGTTTTATTTATCTTTGGTTTCCTCAACAGCTTATGATGAATCTGCTGTATATTTGTTGGTACATTGATATTCAACTTGGAGCTCTTTCAGAAACTGAGGGTTTTGAATCGGTTGTAAAAAGCTTAGTTCCGAATGACAAAAATGTCGTAAAGACAGTCCGCGCTTATTTGGAAATATGGACAGGTAAGCCAAATTTGATTCGCAAATTGTGGTTCAATTATATACATGTTTGCACGCTCCAGTCAACTTTCTTCTTTTTCATCCCTCATGGGTATTATAGGATATGGTAACTTCGGTTGTTTATTTACTCGGAGGGCGCATTACCTCTGTTTGTTACTTTGCACCATGAGTTGATTACTTTAATCGTCACAGCTGCCTACTCTGTGCTTCGGACCCAGGAGCTTACGTTTCCTTGTCCATTGATTAGCCCACTGCACTACTGACGCTTGCAGTGAAATGGTTGTGAGGCCTAGGCCAAACGTCGAGCTTGTCATTTGCCGAACCTAATTCCAATAAGTTTGACTATGGCACGACACTGGTGAGACAGTGAATCAAAGGTCGAAGAAAGCGTGTGATCCAATAAACTTTTACAACAGTTAGAGAAAGTAGGAGGAACTGGTGCTAGTTTTCAACTAAATAAAATACATACGGAATGGTTTATTAATTAGGTTTAGCAAATGACAAGCACATCGTTTGATTTGAAGCCGTTCCATAGTCGCAACACTCGACTGAATCGGTCGAGCCAATTGGTTTGAGTTGGCCCAAATGTTCTCATGTGCTTGATCAGATCAGAAGTTGTGCTTCACATTTGCTTAATTCATGTATTGGGCTCGGCATATAACTAGTTTGACGTTTGACGTTTGATCTAGGCCTAAGACCTTGAAACCTGTTTTCCCATCACTCTTCCATGACTTTAGGACAGCTTTTGTTTTTATTCTCGAATAGAGCCAAGATTTTCTGTA
>WIPJ01020225.1:0-23864 GCA_018155075.1 Cassiopea andromeda | reverse complement strand
TATATCAAATTGTATTTCGTTTGTTTCATACCTTAATGGACATTATTAAAAACATAAATGTTAACACACATAGACTCTTCATAATTGATTCGCAATATAACTGGGCTCAACTTTTAAGTATTTATGTGTCTTAAAAATTGTGGTTTCAGTGTTGTTTATTAAGTTATGAACCTACCAAAGTACAAGATTAGTTTTCATATTGTCACGTACAAAACTCTAGTCTGAGAGAAGGACAAGAGCCTGTACCATGACAATATTTAACCGGGCTGTCTCAGTGTGTTTCAAATAGTGCCAGAAACCGGAATACCTTTGTTGAAGGAATCCAGCCCCTAGTATACTGCCTCATTGAAATTAAACTGCTTTGGTTCTTGTGTAATAAATGCTAATCCTTTTTTTCAAATCAGTGACGTGTCAAAGGACTTTTTTCTGCGGGTGTAGCAGAATGGATTGACCGGCATGCTGCTATATCTCTCAGAAATACCAACGATAGTGATGACCACAACCCCAGCTTCTCCCGATAAGCCATAAAATTACTGACGAGACAAGTAAGTACCGATGTGTTCGGCAAAAGATATGAGTTTAGCAGCCCCACACCCACTATTTTGGTATGCTGCTGGTCCAATTAACTTAGTTTCCAAATATAACATGCTCTTAACACTGAAAATTGATTTTTCCTTGAGGTCATAGATGCCATGTACGAAAAACCGAAGTTCTCAATCTTAACTAGTCCAATCGATAGATTGAGGTGTCCATTGTTCTGAAAATTCTGTATACTTCGTACAAATAAATCAAGAAATATCACACAATCAATAAACAGTGCCAAGACATCACAAAAATATTAGGAGCAATACACCCCTTGGGCCAGATAAAGATGGTATACTTGAATTTAATGCTTCTTAAAAACCTCTCCTACCAAAGTTGGTTTCTTTATGCGACTGCTTTGACATATTCATAGAGATGCCCACAAATCTAAAAGCCAGAACTCACATGCATAGCACAGCTACAGTTTTATGTGCCTGAATCCACTAGGCTCGAATGCATGTTTATCTCCTGCAAAAGATGGTGAAAATCAGTGATTCTGGATTACTAAACATAAACTATTCCACATTATGCCATAGCCGTCATGTTTCTTGACCAGGAACCCATTTGACGTTGCATGGATTGTTAAAAACCCGATGACATTCAACTTTACCAAGCATCAGTTTTTACTTCTACTGGTCGTTAGATATGTATTTCTTTGGCATGTTGTCGAAGAAAACGCAGGGTAAATTGCTAATTTCTACGAGTGAAGCATGTGAATTATATTGAGACAAGAACGCGTTTGTTTTCATCAAGTTGAAAGTGGTTGCTAATGACAATGTGCCTTTTGCCCCCCCCTGATGTCTTCAAATTCAGCCTAACTTTCTTCTGGTG
Source organism: Cassiopea andromeda (assembly GCA_018155075.1). Taxonomy (NCBI): domain Eukaryota; kingdom Metazoa; phylum Cnidaria; class Scyphozoa; order Rhizostomeae; family Cassiopeidae; genus Cassiopea; species Cassiopea andromeda. The sequence continues at coordinate 22,451 of WIPJ01020225.1, read as the reverse complement.
TTGAGGTTTGATGAAAAAATTAACAATGCATAATTTCATGAAAGTCAGATAAAGTGTGGGCTAGTAGATGACCTCCATAGTTTTCTTACCTTAGCCCAATCTTCTGCAAAATTGTTAAGTCTTTTTCTTATCCAATCATAGTACTGTAGCGTCTTTTTTGAAAGCAAATTTTGTGTTCTGTTTATAATAGTTTTTCTTTTGAGAACTTTCAATTTAACAGTGAAATCCTTTCATTTTATTGAAATATGACTGTGAGTAACTAATTACAAAGAAACTTTAACAGAATTTCCAGAACAGTGAATCTATGGCAGTGTTTGACCAATCATTTAACATGTCTGTTTATGCGCTAGAAGAAAACAAACTTAAAACCTTAATCATATGCAATTATTTTACAACTCACATAAATAGTATCTATGAGTGAGAAACCTCCATAACGCCGCAATGAATGCGACATTTTTCTGATCCTGATATCTTAGATGTTATATCGTCTAAGATTTCCATGGATGCTCCCAATTCAAATCTTAGATGATATCAAATCTTTGTTTCTCTGGGCTTCATCATGAGTTGTATTTCAAGATCTTTTTTTTGGAAATAATATATTCTTTCAATCCACCCTTGCTTGATTATAGTCTGTTGTAATTATAGGCAAGATTGAAACAATTAAATGTTCCATTTGTGATTTTTATGATCTTATGGAAAACATAACACAACATTGCTAACTGACTTTCCCTATTGATCACACCATCTCTCTTTACACGATCACAACACTGACTCACTTATTCCACTCTACACGATATTAATTAACATGTGATCCAAAAGCATGCAATTCCATTCCAAAAACAAAGCAGACTCAAGTTGTGAAGGATGTGCTGAAGGGAAGCAGAGTCATGAAGCATATCCTTAGAAAAATCAGCGCAAAGCAACGCAGCCAATGGAAGTGATTCACAGTGATGTTGGTATTGTAAATATAGATGCAATGGTACTTAGTGGCTTTCATAGACGATTTTTCAAGCTTTTTCCTATGTATACTTTATTAAGAGTAAAAGCGATGTGCTAGCAAACTTCACGGAATTTGTATTGCTGGTGGAAAGTCTTACAGAAAAGAAAGTAAACACACTCTGCTCAGATAATGGGAGTGAGTACACATCAATTGAGTTTCACCAGTTTTGTACTGAGCACGGTATCAAGATGGAATTAACTGTTCCAATGACCCCTGAGCAAAATGGTAATGCAGAGCGGATAAACCGCACAATGCACCAATTCAATGTAGGCGGCTGCCATTATGAAAATAGGTGCACTGAAGCCTGGGTCCTAGTTTGGGTGGGTAAAAGCCATGGTAAAGGCGTAGGAGCGCCTAGAGATAGGCTTTGTAAGTTAAGTTTTTTTCATATTTACTCTTATGAGGTGAGAAGATGGATTTTGATCCCATAAAAACGATGAAAGTAAAGGATTTGAAGACTTACTTACAGTTGCATGGTTTCAAGGTTTCGGTTAGAAATGAAGACCTGGTTGCTAGAGTGTTTGCAGTAAAGGAAAACAACATGCAACCTATCAAAACTGCCCAAGATGTTGAAGTGGAGGTAAAGAGAATACACAGAGAAACTAATTCTTAATGACTATGTTATTCCAGACCCATTTCATTTAGATAACTGGTGTTCAGAGCAAGATGCCATTTGTTTATGGCCTAATATGTATACCTAGATATTTTTTGATTATCTAATGTTAGTTCCTGCTGAGCTTGGAAGCATAGATCCTAATGACTGCAAAAGCTCAAAGGCGTATTCTTATTTTGCAAATGGTTGGCTGGCTAGGTGAAATTTCATTTCATGCAATTCATGAATCTTGTAGGTATTGCTTGCTAAAAGCTGATTGTAGACATGCAGAGAGGTTAAATGACCCTCCACACAAAATTTGGGCTTGTGGTCAAAAGAAGACTGGTAAGATTCGGTGTGCTCACTGCTGTTGCATGGCTGGGATGTTCCAGCACCAATCATGTTGCTGCTCTATTATTTAGAATAGAGGCTGCTGTAAGAGATGGTTTTACAATTCCAGCCTATACTGAAAAGGCAAAAAAGTGGCTGCCAGATCGCAGAAAAGTGCTGCCAATGAAATGGAAAGATATTGACTTCAGCAGGGATGATTTTGGCAAACGTGGGAAAAAGGACGTACTCTTGTTTCAGCCACCAAGAAGGGCTATGACCCATTTGTGGAATGTGAAGTGAAACTATTGAACTTAAATGATGTAGCTAAAGCTGTCGCAGATATTGAAACTGACATCATTTTGACATCATTTTGAGATCAAGTGTTCCAAAAGCAAAAGAGGAGTGCATAAAGGAAATGATAAAGGAATCTGATCCAAAACCAGATAAAAATCAAACATTGATGATATTTTCCTAATTTCATCAAATAAGCAACAATTTTTAGAAAATCTACGAAAGCTAATAACACCAGAAAACATTTCTAAAATTCAGCTATTAACAACTGACCAGAGTGAAAGCATGATTTGGTATGTTTGCCGTAAATATGTAAGTACAGCTTCAAAAAGTCATGATGCTTGGACAAAGATGAGGAAGTTACAACAGGATAGTGCTGGAGCTGTAAATGTTTGGCCTTTATTTCAAAATATTTCTGGCTTGTTTCATGTAAATCCAAATATATCAGCCTTGAAAGACGGCAGAGCAATGAAAGTAAATGCTGCTAATGATTTCCACAAGTCATATGCAAAAGAACATCAAGATTTTAGTTAGCTAAATGTGTCTTATTTCTCCACATTGAATTTCCACTTCTAGGTGCCAGCCCAGATCGTATAGTTTCATGTTCTTGTTGAGGGAAAGCTTGCTTGGAATTAAAATGTCTAATGTCCATAAATTATACAACACCGCAGGATCCAGATTCAGAGTTGTCTTATTTGCTGAGAGATGGTGACAATTCACTTAGCCTTGACCATCGTCACAAGTACTACACACAGTGTCAGGTTCAGACGGGGGTGACTGGATTAAAAAATGTTTATATTTTGTTTGGACATCTCATGGATACTTTACAGAAGAGATACACTTTGATGTATAATTATGAGAGGACATTACTAACTTGTTTGCACTATTTTATAAAGAGTACTACTTAGAGTCATTTTTGGCTAGTTGAGCAAAAAGAGTTGAAGTTTATATCAAGATGAGAATATTAGGTTATACAAACTACATCTTATGCGAAGACAAAACCATATGTCCCTATTTTATACATCATTCATCACCATTTGTAGATATTTGTAAGTCTTGAATTATCAAGTAAGGAACAGAAAGTGGTAGAAACTTTGCTTAGGTGATAACTTATGGCTCTCTAATTGATAAACCTTATTTTGAGTATTCACATCCTTTACTTGAAAACTGTTGTATATCCATGCATGCCAGAGCCTAGGGGCTTGTACCCCCACTTTTTTGCAAGTGTACTCTACCACAAAGTAAACTCTATAATATGGCTAAGTCATATAATAGGTAGCCTATCTTGTCTAAGATAGGATGAACTTTGATATTGAACAAGTCTTAGAAAATGATTGCTATTTTGCTGACTTCATTAGTGATGGTTTAAAGTTACACAACATTGAGCATGTGCAAATCATGTCATCGGCATGAACTGTCATAGTTATTGATAGAGGAGATTTTAAATTCTATATGTTTTAATGCGGTTAATTGACTGCACCACATGTATCCTCAAGTTGGCAATATCTTTTGTGTTTCTGCATACAGTAGAGGTCATTTGTGATTTTGCTCTGGCACCATGAAGCACACTTAAAGAGCAATATTGGAGCATTAACTCCTCCTGGATTTGAAGTCCTCTGTCTGCCATCACCTCATCATCACATTCTAACAAATCATAAAATCCACTATCTTTGCAAATAAGTTTGTCAGTTGCTGCTCCATGACATGATGAAACAAAGGTAATGAATCCAGTAGTTGAAATTGCAATTAAAAATTTAAAGTGTTATGACTTTTGTACTCTGACCAGGTTGCTGTTTGGGCAAGAAGAGATTTAGGACGCTCTGTGTAGACTTTTGAGCAATCAATAATGCACTGTGTTTTGGAATGACCTGTTTGTTTTAATATGGGAGGTAGATGCTCTTTTATAGATGCTCTTGGCAACCATGCCAACATACAGTGTCCCAAAACTTTGCTGAGGTATCTTATCCATGTCGCAAAAGTGTTTGAAGCAGTACCAGTGGAAATGCCAGAACGTTCTGCAACATCCTCATTTAAAAGGCCAAGCCTGAGTCGAAGTTGAACCGATAGGAACTCATTTTTGCAGGAAAGCAACCTTTCTGATGACATATGAGATGTTCTCTTATTGCAATATGTAGCTTTTCGACCACACCAGTCCTTTAGCGTAATGAGATATGGCAACAGCAGTGAAAAAATAGCATTGAATACGGCAATAGTTTATATGCCAGTACATAAGTTCATCTTTTTGTTTATCTTGATTTTGCTGTGAGAGAAAAATGGGTTGATATTTGATTTTTTACATTTCAACAGCTTATTTTCTTTTTTGAGTGCATCTAATTTTTTCCTCAGTGATGCAATGATTGAATTCTTATCCTGACATGATTCACAAAGTGTTTGATTGTCAGACATGGTATAGCAATGATTAGGAGGTGTTTGCAATGGACATCTTGATCTTGCAGATACAGCCTCAATGTTTTCATTTTGATTATCTTCTGCAGCCAAAACAGTTGGTAAAGGTAGCGATGTAGCTGATTGATCAACACTCTTTTGCTTTTTTTATATGGGCACTTTCTATAGAACTCTTCTTGGTATGGGCCTTGGTAGTGCTTCATATCCCAGTTTCAGAGTTGGATCTTGATTGCTTTCTGTTGGAATATCATCAACAAAGTGATCAGAGCATATTCAATCACTGCTGCATGGTTTCCAAGGCTTTCTAGATTTCATTTCCCTCTTTAAAGATCTAATCCATCTGTCCCTTTTGTCAGGAAACAAAATAGGCCCCGGAAAGCAGAACAACCGGAATAGTGGATTGCAACTGCAATATGTATGATTTTGACCAATATGAATATCACAAGAGCTATTCCTCTACTTAGTAAGATGATAACTGCTATTTGTACATCCAGTAGCAGCACAGTTACATTCTCCCATCTCAAAAAATGCAAAACTGATCAATAATTTGATTAAAAACTTTGCGAATTCTTGATGCAAACCATAGGCTTATCAACGGAGAAACTGCTTTCTACCCCCTAAGCTTGGGTCCAGGCCTTAAGGCACTTAAATTCATAATGGCAGCACGTTATGTTGAATTGGTGTATTATAGAGAGTACTAGAACTGTTTTACACCATATTGAAATGCCATCGAACTTTTGGGCAGAAGCTCTGAATACTGTTGTTTATGTGTGTAACAGAAGTCCAACTACAGCTTTAGATGGTATATCACCATATGAATGTTTTCATGGAGAAAAACCTGATGCGAGCAATTTGAGAGTTTTTGGGTGCAAAGCATTTGTTGCTAAAGCAAAACATAGCAAATTAGAAGGAAAGTCAATTAATTGTATATTTATGGGTTAGCCAAGTGCAAGCAAAGGCTTTAAATTTTATGATATAGAAAATGATAAGATATTTGTTAGCTGTGATGCAAGATTGTTGGAAAACAAGGTTTCTACAAGAATATCCACAAGGAAAAGGACTGTTCCAGAGAGATTTTGGACAGTCACTGGCGACTGGTGGGAAAATGAGGATATTGATTGTTCAATAGCAACTTTGGATAGCATTGAACCAAAAATTTCAGATGACGCATGCTATCCCAAATGCAACTATGTGGAAGAATGCAGCTGACAATGAGTATCAATCGCTTTTGAACAATGATGCTTGGGAACTTTTTGATTTACTTCCTGGTAAAAATGTTATTGCCTGTAAATTGGTGTTTAAACTAAAGAAGAATGCTAACGGAAGTATAAGTCGGTATAAAGCTAGACTGGTAGCTCAAGGTTACTCGCAACAAATAAGACTTGTCTACAATGAAGTGTTTGCTCCAGTAGGTCGATACATGTCAATCAGAACAATGCTAGCCATTGCAAATTCATTGGATTTAGAACTACACCAAATGGACGTTAAAATAGCCCTTTTAAATGGTGAACTCGATAATGAAATTTACATGAAACAACCAGACGGATACATAGACAAGCAAAGGCCATATGTGGTTTGTAAATTGCAGAAAAGCATCTATGGACATAAACAATCAGCAAGATGCTGGAACTTATCAATTGATCAATTTTTGAAAGGGTTTGGATACACACAAAGCGATGCTGATCCTTGCATTTACTCAAAGTTAAAAGATTCAAGCTTAATGATTATTGCTTTATACGTTGATGATATATTGTTGGCATCAAATGATGTCAATTTGCTGGAAGCTGAAAAGATTATCCTTCAAACAAAATTTGAGATGGAAGATCAAGGTGAAGTCACTTATTGTCTTGAAAATACAATCTAGCGTGAAAGAGACAACAAGATATTGAGTATAATTTGAAATCATATTTGAAACGTGTGCTGAAAAGATTCGGAATGGCTGATTGTAAATCAGTTACAACACCACTTGAGCAAGGCAAGAAGTATTAAAAACAACCAAATGGTTCAGAGCCTGTGAAAGCTAAAGAATATCAGGCTATCATTGGCTGTTTGGCACACGCTGCTGTGGCAACAAGGCCAGGCTTATCTGCGGCAGTGGGAGTACTTAGTGAATTCATGTCGAATCCAGGTCCTGAAAAATGGATCGGTGTTAAAGTGATTCTTCTTTGTGTTAAAGGAACCATTGATTATGGCCTAAAGTTTAACACTTTGAATGCAAATAACATTGAGCTTCAAGGTTACTCAGATGCAGACTGGGTAGGGGACATTACCAACAGAAAGTTAGCTTCAGGTTATTTATTTCAGGTAGGAGGAGGAATTATATCTTGTAGAAGCAATGACAAAGCATTGTAGCATTGTCCTCGACAGAAACTGAATACATTGCTTCAACATTGGCCTCACAAGTGCAATATGGTTGAGAAGATTATTATCAAGTATTGGATTTAAGCCATCAAAAGCAACTGCATTGCATGAAGACAATCAAGGAGCACTTGGATCGCACAAAGCATAAAGGCATTAAATACCATTTCATACGTGAAGCTGTAAAATCAAAGAAGCTAAACGTATGTACTGTCCAATGACTATGATGATGCTATGAGCGAACTTGCAAAGCAGAGATTTCAAGAATTTCGTGAACAATTGGAAGTTGAATCTTTGAGGTGACTTATAATGAACACTTGTCAAGTGGGAGTATTGAGAATAATGATCATTATGATGACTCATGTTCATGTTGACGTTGAACTACATGGGCATAGTCATGTGACTTTCTATAATACTTTTGTGCTGTTTTGTTGGCCTTTTGTTCTTATTGCGTTTATTGTTACATTGCTTGATTTAGGCCTACGTTATATTATGATGCTGCTTTTGATATACTGCTCGACCTGAATCTTCCCAATACTGTTTTGAACCTTGTCATGTCGTGTATGAACACCATAAAATAATCTAAATAAATGGTGTTTTTCATCAAATATTGATGTTCTCTGTGACTTGAGTTTCGCATTAGATATGTTCTTGAGCTTCAAAAGCTGTAGCAACCCCCTTGACAGTGCTTGCTGTCTGCTGTAGCCTACGTTCCCCTTGACTTACTTAAACATGATATGAATAGTTTCAGTGTGAAAGTTTCTAATTGACGTAAAATCTTTCAATCGTTCTGAGAGCAGAGTAAATGTTCTTGCTGAACCAGGGGCACTTTGGCTGCAAAAGCAAGGACGTGCATAAATGATGATTTGGGGTTTCATTCATTGTTGGCCTAGGTGCATTCCATATAAACCCCATGCTGGAGGTTAATTTAAGGACTTCACACCAAGGTAGCACAAATGGGATAATTTAGTAAGAACGAAGGGCTACTGCCTAGATGAATGGATACCAGGCCATAAGCATTCTGAGTTTTGAAAGACGGTAGACAAGTATGGGAGGTGCAAACCATCTTGTCTACGAAAGCGAACACCCCAAGAACAAAGCTGACAACACCAAGAACACTCCATGAACTTGCCATAAAACGCCAAATTAAAAGCTCAAACCTCATCAATATCAATTAATTAGTCCAAAATCACATTGAGAAATCATTCAAAATTACGTTCGGTGTGGGAAATGGCCATTTGAGTATTTTATTGTTGGTACTTGTATGCTTGCCAAAAGTACTTTTGGGGGTTGATTCATGTGGAGCATGTACTCACTTAGCAGTAGAGGAGGGGTGTGTCTGTAGATATGGGAGAAGACCTCTCTTTTATACTACTGAAAATATGAGAAAAAACAACGTTTCTCCAAATGATCCTAACAGCATACACTTGCTTTTGTAAAAATCTGCTTTAGGCCCACGGCACGCAATGGAGGTAAAGGCGTACGAGAAACTTCCTTGTTAATTGCCCCAAAGATAGAAAGAAAGTTACACTAGTAAATGAAAATCTACAGGAAAGTATTTGTAGGAGGGGAAGCTGCCCCCAGACCCTCAAATGGACATGGTATAACCATGAGACCAATGTTCTAACCATTGTCCTTCTAGAAAAGACTTTGAAGACCAAAATCTATCCCTTTGTGGAGGAACATACATATACTAAATAAAAGTGCCCTTAGAGGAAGCCTGGCCCCTCTGCCCTAGGTTCGTGCAGGCATCTCTGTTTGATTCTTGATTTTTGATGAATATGGAAGATAATATACTTTCATAGGTCTATGTCCATAGTTAAATGGAGTGTAACTACTGTCCAGGTTTCTTATAAAAGTGCCTGCAGTCTTAGACTCGCTGCATATGTATTAACCCCCGTTAGTACGTTTAGCACACAAAACAACACATCGACGCTGCCAATTTTTGTCCGTACACCATCAAAAGCATCCCAGTCCATTGCGTTTTTCAACATTTGAAAAGTAAATAGATATCCACAAGAGATTGATGCAAAGGCTATTCAAATAAGAAAGTAAATCGCTTGGATTTCCAGCCGAATGCGGAATGTCCCCAATGCAATGAACTCTTTCCAGGAGCACGGGATATGCATAAATTTCATATTGGCTTGTAATCAAAAAGAATCAATGCTAGTGGGAAGCTATTACTTGTGTATATTTCCTATCATATCATGCTTTATCCTATCCTCATTACATAGGCCTTAATGATTATTGTATACATTCTCCACTCACCGGGAAAACCCCTCTCATTGTATTGATAAGCAGTTCTTAGATTTGAATAGCCTTAACATAAATCTCCTGGGAAAAACTATTTACTTTTCACTTTTTTGTCAGATTTTAATAGTCTTTAAATAAATCTCCTTTGGAAAAAAGCTCACTTTTGATATTCCTTTTGACTTCATACTTTAGAAAAATACACTTTCTTGGCCTACCTTACGAAGGCCTAAGTGTACTTTGAAGACAAATCCCGTTCTCCTGTAAAGCCCTGTCGTTGTATTGATAAGAGGTGTTTGGATTTGAAAAATAACTTATGTTGAAAACGGACAATTGCATCTTCAACTTAACGTCTCTGAATTTGAGTCTAAATCCGAATCTGAGTCTGGGGTTGTATTCGTCAACTTGAGTTCTTGCCAAACATTTGGTACTCTAAGAATGGAAACTGCAACAGCAACCTGAAAATCAAGGTCACATGGAAATTTAGGATGCTTTTGATGGACTGGGATGCTTTCGATGGTATATGGAAGAAAACACGCATCGACGCTACAACACCAACAACAAAATGCTAAAATTGCCGTTTTCCGTGCCAAAAGTAACAGGTGCAAACCATGAAATGGCACATCAGAAAAGTGTGAGGAAATAGGGGGTCTTGGTCTTTGCCCTCAGGAGCATTGAGATGCACTCTAGAGCATTGGAATGCGCTCTTCTTACAAAATAGATTATATAACTTGCTTTCATCATTGATCTGTATGTGGAGAAAGAAAAGTGATCTTTCAACCTGTTTCCATCAAATGTTAAAGACTTAAGAGTAGAAAAGTAAAAGCTCGGCTACCCTCTCCTTTCCTTGTTGTTGAATGCCTACCTACCAATGCCCAGAGCAAAGCAATCTCACGTCAGTACGCCAAAGGAAGAAGCATAGGCATACTGGCATTAGATTGCAAAACAGCACTGGATGTATCCGTTCTTATCACATGGAAGTCACACAGGATTGCTGGACACCGTTTTGATCCGTCTAACCAGTATGCCAGACACCATTTTACAGCTAGACACCGTTTTTATTGACGTACCAAGTACAACAGTAAACTAGACAATGTAACGCAAAAAGCATGTAAAAAGGAGCAAGGAGACAAGTTGATCGTAATTATAAGAAATTTGTTCGCCTACAAAGCATGGAAGATGAATTATGTATTCATAAAGTTGGAATGGTCTTAAAATCTCTTGAGATCTGGCAGGGGCCAACAAGGAAATCCCCCAATGTCCCACATGGCCACAATACCCCTGTGCTGAAAGTCTTTGCAAGTCTTGTCATGTTCTTCATGTTTCTGTGCACCAGCTAAATTTATTGCATTGGTGTCTCAGGTTGCACAGAGTTTATGGCCTGGGATAGTCACCATGCCAAGATCTTACTACCTTCCTTGCTATTTTCCAATGATAGACCTTTTTATGCCCTATGACAGAGTAGACCACCAATCCAGCCTCTGATCAATAGCTTATGATATTTAGATAAAATGCCACAGCAGCTTTGGCTAGTAGCAAATCTTTAGGGATAGCTTTGTTATGATGAAAGGAAGCATCTGCATGGTACTATATTACTGTGAAAACCTGCACATAGGCCACCCCCATGTACAGGCTGCATCCCACTTTTATGGCATCCAAAATCAGAAAGCAATATTTGTCACTGTACATCTAGCACTTAACACATATTATTCCCCTTTATTTGGCACATCAAATGGCTTCAGCACTTAAATAACACAAGTATTTTACCATTTATATTGCTTCAATGGTCATATTTGGATTCATCACCCCTGAATTGTATTGAGATATATTTTTGCACTGAAAATCAAGCTAATGGACCTAAATATATATGCATTTTCAGCAAGTACAGTAATTCAAAATGGGGGAAATTGCTGAAAAGTGGTGGAAGATAATGCACTTTTGAAGTAATTTTTTAACTGAGAAAAGGTATTGAACTGAAGTTTAAGATTTTATGCCAACTCACTGGGCTTAACAAGCACAACCTGAGGCGGTTGGTTACATGGTGGTTGGGGCTCCTGTGGTTAATGGAAACCATAGCACTGTTGTACTCAGAGATTTAGGAGCAGTCTTTCAAACTCATAGGTCGTCATTTCCTTAGTTGTGTCTATGTTGATATGAAGTGATTGTGCAAACATGGAAGTATAGTATAGTCAGTTCATGTCTTATATGTAGCTTGATTAATTGTCTCTTTAATATAGAGGCCATGGCAGTTCAAAGTGTAGCATGATCGAGAAACCAATCATAGTATTATTATGTGCAGAGATTTGTGTGGTTGCTTTCTTCAAAATATAAGCCATTTAATTCAATTCCCTAACCTTAATTACTCGAATAATTGCCGAGATGCTCATTTGTTCCTTGTACTTGAAAATGAGGCGCTCATTCTAGGGCGGCAATTTGTAAAGGAAATAAGCAACATCAATGTAGCAACACAATATTCCTTTTCAATATCATAGGAAACAAGATTTGCAAATGTTACAAAAAGTCAGGGTTTACCCTCAAGTGGTCTAGTAGCCAATCAGAGCTCGTAAAATGCCCCAGAATTTTTCGAACGTTTCAACAATGGCGGCCAAAATGCTTCTAAGCTGCAAGTACACTACAAACTAAAAATTCACAAAACAAACAAAATGTAATTGCTTTGCAAAATTTAAGAGTTTCTCTAGTTGTCCTTCATTTGCATTTTCAAACTTTCCTCTAGAGCAATAGTTCTGATAATTTGAATATACGCATATCATAAGACTTGGTTCTTACTAGCACAAATTTAGTTGAAAAATTGAGACTAAATCAAAACAGAAGGGTTGAGCAACACAAGAGTAAAAAAATCACAGGGGTTGACATCGGACATTCGCTTATAGTCAAAAGAGTCAAAGAATTTGGTTACACCAGGATAATCAAGGAATTTGATTCCTCCCAATTAATCGATTTGAGAAACCGCTGACCGAATACTAAAACTGATAACCGAATATCGAATTATTGGCCTTCGATAGATAGTCCTACTTCCTAGGGGTTTTGCTTGATTGCTACTACCCATCTTAGCTTCTCATAAGCTGTTTAAATTCCTTTTTTTGAAATGATTTAGAGAGAGGTAGTTTCTATGTTGTTGTGAGATCCTTGATCCATGTGAAGGTTCCTGTGAATAGGAAACAGTTCTTTGTATATTCTAGTCGAGGCTTGGGTAGGTGCAAATCTGGGCTATTTCTGGTTGAATAGCTTGAGGTCTTGGATCTCGTGATAAACTTGTTTTGTAAGTTAAGTTATTGAAGGCAGCACTTATTTGAATAAATTACGGTATTTTGCATTAAAAGTATGTGAGTGTAAAGTAGCCGATCAAATGGTTTTTGGGTGTAGAAGTTATGTAATGTAATCAAGTTCCATCTCATACTACTTAGTATAAACTAATGCGGGTATTTTAGCCATGGCTAGTGCAGGTCCTTGAACTCCTTGAAAAGTGCTATAATTTGAAATTTCATTTCAAGGCCACTTGAAACTCCTTGAAAATGAGAATTTTTGCTTGACACTCGATCACCCCCCATGAAATTTTTCAATGTTTACTGTTTACTTCTTTCAAAAATGCAATACATAGTGCTTGTCGACAGATCTTCACTTCTTTTATTCTTCAAAGATCTAAACATACTTTTGTAGATGAATTTTTCGTGCTGATTTTTAGGTAACTTAGTGGCCCTTTCTACGTCGGCCCTTAATGACTGGCTTCAAAATGGCCGGCATTAAAAGGGCCGATGTTTGACGATTTTCGATAATGCAGCGGCATTATTTTTGGAGCTCATATGTTTTAATCATTCCCTTGCTCACTATCAGAAAAATCAAGTAAAATTGGAAAATTAAACCAACCTACCTGTAGGTGAAATTTGATTGAAATTCTGTAAGTCATCGGCCGAGACTGGAGGAGCTGTGTGAGATAGTGTGTCGCGGCGCATGTGAACCAGTCATTAGAGAAGTAAATGTATCAATGACAAATTAATTAGAAAGGGTGGGGAATTTATTATGACGGGAGGGCGTACAGCTCGTCCGGTCTCGGCCGATGACTTACAGAATTTCAATCAAACTTCACCTACAGGTAGGTTCGTTTAATTTTCCAATTCTATTACGTCATCGGCCTAGCTCCCTACGGAGCTGCACGAGATTTTAGAGCTGGCATTGAGACATTTACATAGGAGCTCAGACCATATGCATCAATAAAAAGGAGATTAAAAGCCGAATTCAGACAACAACTATCTGAACGAACTGTCATTGGCGACAACATAACCACGAAATGAACTATTAATATACGTCGGGAAAACATGACAGGTTCCTCGTGACGTCCCTGCGTACAAGTAGACTCGCGATATACCAAGAAATGTGTCATTATTTGTATTTTTGGATTACTGTGTATTAACAGATGCGTTGTGAATGTACCAATCGCCATACTGGATTCACCATACAAATTATTCGTTTAGTCCTTGAATAGTCATTGAAAACTCCTTGAATTTGCTTGTCAAAATCTTGGATGAGCCCAGTTTAGCATAATGGGCTGCAAATTATTTAATTAATCTAGGAGCTAAATATAATTCTTTGTTTATAGAGGACATTTCACAGAAGAAGATTGGTAAGCTTAATGTTATTTTTCTGATCTATGGTCATTTAATCATTACTTTCATTTAAATTTTCTAAAGTATGATCTAAAAGTACCCAGTACTATGAAATCTCTGAAGTAGCAATTCTTTATCACCCCAGAAGTCTCAATTAAATTGTCTGACATTGCCAACATGTTAATAAAATAGTATTGACTAGTTGGATTATGGATGGTCTCCTCGACTGATTTAATTATTGAGAAAGCTCCTCCAATAAGAATTTCACTAGGTAAAACTCACTCATCTTTATTCTTGTTGTTTTTCAATTGTTTGTTCGTTGCTGTAATTTCTTGAGTAGGATATTTTTCGTGTTTGCAACCTTGCAAGTAATGGAATTGTAGCAAGTAAGAACTTAACTGAAATGAACATATTTTAGGCCTAGGGGCCTCTAAACCTCTTAGAGTTATATAGCCCTATTAGAAGCATAAAAACCTATACACAGGGGCCTAGCTAGGGGGGGTCGGTGGGGTGTAGCACCCCAAACCCTCGGTAATCCCATCGGTATAGTTAGATTCAATGACGTTTGTTGGTAAAGGACAGCATGTTTTGCCGTGACGTACCCAAAAAAGTGTTGAAATGCCCTTTCTTGCATAAGCGCACCTCAAAAATAGAGAACTCTTGCTAAAATAATTGCTTCTGTCGGTAAATTCACAGATTTATGAGTTTATGCCATTAAATTATTGTGTTACCTCCCTACCTCAAGAAGAAGAGGTCATACTATACCTCAGCTTATATAGTGCTGTTGAAGTTAAAACTGCAACACTTGGTGACACTACTCCCAAAGGGACTTGTAGGAATTCGTGCAGTTGGGAGGGGGGCATTGATTAACTATCCTTTGAATTATCAGCTAGTAGCTTTCTCTATTAACACTGTTCAATAATTATGTCATGCTTCGTGATTCCCCGTGATTTTAGAGTAGGGGAATGGGTGATACTTGAGTCAAGTCTATGGCGTCACAGTAGAAAACATTTTGTTGATAAGGTTTGCATAACGAAGGAGCTCCAGCACTTGGCACACAGCGTAAGTTAATAAAGTTGTCCTATAAAGCCACGCTCTGTTGGTTCTCTTTCTTTTTATTTTAGATGAGAGAGTTTTGAGAACATACAATATTTAGGACTTTTTAATGCTTTAGTCCTAGATTCAAATGTTTATATTATGCTTAGTTTCATTCAACCATTCCAAGCTTTTGCTCGATATTGAGAAAACTGCTTTCACTGGGTTGACCATTGATGTTTTGGAATGTGATATTCCAGAAACCTAATGTAGTAGTGGAGTGGATACCTTGCATCAGATGATTTAGATATGGGACAAGCTTGGGCAAGCGACTGCCAATTTCATATTTGCTATTCATACTTGACTGTAGTTTTAAGGTAGTTAACCCCTTTCATCACATCAATAAACTGATTTTTCATAAAAAGTTTGAAAGCTTGCATAATAACACTTCATATATCAGCTATTAGATGATTGACATAGTTGAGCCAGAACTGAGCTAGTGCTTTCAAAATCTAGGGTTTTATGGTAGAAATATCAAAAAAGTTTTTTCTCCAAGGGGTTAACTGCCTTAAATATTCTTTTTTGGCACTTAATGCCGTTGTTGTGATTGACAAAAACATAGAAGAGGAATGAGATGTCAGTTCTACTTCCACTATGCTTCTACTATCTTAAAATGGCACCAAACTGTTATGCATCCAGGAGTGGGCGTTTGTTCCAAGTGATGCTACGCAAAGGAGTCATGTGAACGAACGTGACCAACCATGATGATGGTTAAAAATAGCCATTTTAGCGTGACTTAATGATTGACCAGGCAAGTACCACATCCGGTTTCACTAATATATTTTGTGTAGAATTGCTTTTTACACGTTTTATTTATAAGAAAAAGTTTATAAGAAAATGAGACTCAAATTGTCAAAATCTTAAGCAAATCTTAAGAAAAATTGCAAAGCACAGTTTCCAAAATTAGGTGTCTTTGTTGGCATAGAATCAATTTTGCATCATATGGAAATGTTAAAGGTGGCATTCAAATTCGAGTATGCACGTTAGAAAGAGAAAGTGTAACCCATTTTTGCTAGTTAATTTAAGTAAAAGGTAAGAAAATTGAAGAAAAGTTAAAATTCAGTTTCGGGAAAAGTTAAGAAAATTGAGATTCAAGCAAAATGATAGTTTTTCTTATAATAAGACGCGTAATTTACTGGAAATCAGTCAAAGCACAATTAACAGATTGATAGGTAACTATGTAAAGGCTTGTATCAACATTAAATTTCACTCATTTTCATTATATTAACATTTAATGAAACAAGCTGCTACTTTTAAAGATAGTTAATCAGCATCCCACACTGCGCGAATTTCTAGAAGCCTTTTTGGGAGGAATTATCTTTTGCTTGATATAATTTGATATTATTTATTTGAAAATAGACATGTTTTGTGTTTCCTGTTTGAAGAAAGCTAAACTTGAATACCGCCTGTGAAATAGGTAAAAACAACAGCTGAACTTTCTTTGCTTTCCAGCATACCTAAAAGCATATATCTATCAAATGAAAACGAAATATTGAAAATTAGACACTGCCAGGTAGAGATATTTAAAAAGGAACTTGTAAGTTTGTGTTGTTGTTTCTTTCAAATTTGATTAAAAATGCTATGTAATTGAAAGTTCTGAATTTCATCAAACTTCAAATGCGAATATCTTGGGACTCAGAGATCGGAAGTTGGTTAAAGAGCACATGACGCATAGTTTTTTGTTTTCGAAAATTGAAATATAGGCAGTTTCTGTTAGTATTGTTGAAGTTTCCTTGTGATGGCACAAATATTCACTTTACAAACGCGCTTTTGAAATGAGTAGATGGAGAAGATTTGTGGGTCCAGAAAAACGCGGTCTGAGTAACATGACTTCTCGATCGTGACGTCAGATTGTTTGCAAAGAAGCAAACCAAACCACAACAACATGGAAGATCACGCAATTCAAGAAAAGTTTAAAGAGGTGGCCAATATTGTGCAGCAGGATGTAGCAGCAGGTCCAGGAAGCGCAAGCTGCACAAATACAAGCTATACTCCTTGTATCAAAATGCACCAGTTTCCCAAAGATGAAGCAGTTCGGCAGAAGTGCATCAAGTTTGTTCAAAGACATAGGCCTACATTCAAAACCCCAAACGAGTACTCTTCCTTATGTTCTGCACATTTTGAAGATACTTGCTACTTTCGGCCGCAAAAAGAAACATGTAGCTGAAGCTGTTCTGAATAATTGACGGATTGCTTTATTGGAATTGTTGTACGTGGTTGACACATCTGAGCTCTTTTCTTTGCTGTTGCATTACCAGATGCATCCCAAGAGATACAATTTGCCCTTATGCAATTTTAAATCAATGCTGATAATGGTCTTCTATTTCCCAGTCTATGTATCCAAACATCCATCTTGCGAAGATTTTAGAAGCAACTGCTCTCAATACCTATGATAAATCAAGTCTTTCACTAGACTTAAGGCCTATCAAATTTTGGAAAGGAGCAGGTTTTGTCAGTCTATACTACTACACTGCAAATATTGGTTTTGTATTATTCAGGTTAAGAAGTAAGAATGAAAGTTGTAGAATATTGATGGCTTACTCGTTTTCTGTTTCATTTATTTTTCCATATGCTTCACGACCTATTCTGTGACAACGAAGCTCTCACTGTACTCACCATCTTGCTGTCATTGCAAAGGTTACACCGACACGAGTTATTGATGTGGCTAACAAGATCATATCTTTCTTCGAGCGCTACGAGAGAGAGCCCATCAGGGTCTTCATTACCTGTCGGACTTTCATTTTGATCTTGGCATGAAGCTGTTGGCTTGCCTTCGTAAGACTCAAAAGCAGCCACAATGGCAGCTGCTTTGTTGTCAGAACTGGAGCATGTACTGTTGATGCCATCATAGGACTCATCTCCATTACTACCACTTTCTGAAGACATAGTAAGTTAACGTAATTTGAAAAAGTTTGAGAGTGCTCCATATCCTCGCCGTCATGTTGCAGTTTGTTTTCGTGAAAACAATCTGACGTCATGCGCCAGTGTCACGCGTTTGTCTCGGCCCAGACTCCGGAGACAGTTTTTCCCTCAATTCTCCATATTTGAACCCAAAATAAGGAGATTTTTAACAGGGCTATCGCATTTGTTTCTACACGATGATCTTCAGCGCTAAAAATAATGCAGGACAACAATTTTTCACATTACATGTCATGTGCTCTTAAAAATTTTTTTTGTGAAATGGTAAAATAGTATTCCTGAACGTTCAGTGCTTTGCTAAGCCATTGTGACAACTTCATTTTTTCCTATTTCTTCCTTGGTCTGGACCACTGTTTACAGGTTGTAATACTTTGGATTGCAGCAGATTGAGGCAATAAAATCAAACATTAATTTACAAACATGAATTGATGTTTGATTTATAGGATGGCCTACAATCAAGAGACTCAAATACAGGAGAATAATATGTGTTAATGTGACCGTGAGGTTGATGTAAGATGGTGGATGATTCATGTATCCATGTATCCATGTATTCATGTATCCATAAAATGTTTATTGTGAGTGGCATAAAGATAACAAATAATGTGTGATAAGAAGACTGAGAAGGTTGAGAATATGCTAAGATAAATATGAGTAGGCTTCCAATCTTAACACAGGTCAGCGTAATTTTTGTGCATTTGAGATACGGAAATCCTTTAGATTAACTTCTGCACTGTTGATAAAATAGTTATTGTTCTGGCCCACTTTTGCTTTCTAAAATGAAGAGGTACCCTGTAATGGGGCTACTGGTTTGAGTAGGTCAACACAACAAACACGACATATTCTTTACAGAATAGTATTTCTTCACAAAAACACAATTATGACCTTTTTACAAGCATCATGTCAGGACAAATCCCAGAAAACTAATGCACAAGTCAATATGTAAGCGAAAACTACAATAAAAATAAAACGAAGGATGTCATTACCTAAACTTCTAGGGTAAACAGGATAACAGTTACTGCAACAGAACCAACGTTATTTGGCAATCAGGATCCCTATTCAATACATGTTTCTAAACTAATGAACCTTCATTAATATCATATATCAAAAGTAGCAATTAAACACTTCCCTATAAGAGATCCTAGCTTCCTCAATTATACTTCACTAAACCGACAAACTATAGTGAAGATAAATACAATAGATGAAATTAACCGAATAGAGTGGCAATAAGGACTAGAATGAACCGACAAAATAACTCGCAGAACATCCGTTTAAACAAAATATGAACTAAAACCTTAAGTATGCAGTGCGCAATGCCATAAAATGTTAACTATCAACAAAACACTGAAGCTAAATGAACATGAGAATCTAGCTGTGTTACAACCCTTTCACAAAAGATTTAATATATTTCTTTTATTTTAAGGCTCAAGGCCAAAAATAGTTGTAAAATATTGAGAGGTAGTGAAATATGATAGTGTTTTTATAAAAGCAGTGCATT
The DNA here is from genome assembly GCA_018155075.1 of Cassiopea andromeda. Taxonomy (NCBI): domain Eukaryota; kingdom Metazoa; phylum Cnidaria; class Scyphozoa; order Rhizostomeae; family Cassiopeidae; genus Cassiopea; species Cassiopea andromeda. Next base: position 3,093 of record WIPJ01020225.1, on the reverse strand, counting down.
AACAGTAAGAACATCGTACTCTCGAGTGCCAAATTAACATCCCCCTTCTTATTACTTTTTCAATTTTTTGCAATCCCCGGACCTTATTAGGACCCCCTTGTGACAGGATAGCCGAGAGAAAACTCAAGTTTATCACTAAGTTTTTCTCTATAAATAATCAACTCTAAATAATCAGCAACTCATTAATGTCATTGCCGAACCTGACTAAGGTGCTATACAATGCTTCCTTATATGAGGGATTACTACGCAAATCTAAATATGAATGTTACCTAATTATGACGTAATGTTCTAATAATATGCTGATATGTAAAAGCAGCGAAAATGGGTTAAATAAAATCTACAGCCTATCACACACCTGGGTATTAAATTTAAGGAAATTAACTGTCGTTATAAGCCCCAAATTTTATTTCCTTTCTTTGATAGTACTATTTGCGCCAAATTTTCTTGGCAAAATGGCGTACTTCTGTATATATTTTGGTTTTATACTTTATGACAGCCTGTTCTTGTTCTTTCTTACCTTTTATAATCAATTAAAGCTTTTTTTCCAACTCCACACCCTGTTTATTTTGACTCCCTCTGTATATTAGAACCCCCGTTTATTCAGAACTTGAGAGTAATCATACATATTGTGGTAACCTTTGCCATGATTGGTAACCTTGCACACAAAATTTTCTTTGCTTTAAGATGAGTTAAAGGACAGATACCGAGATCAGTATCAAAAGCACAGTATTCACCACGTTGATGAAAGTTGTAGGATTGTCATGAAAGAGACAAATATTAAAGACTTTGCTGTGAAGGTAAAGATAAGCAATACAAGATCAGCTGCTGCGACACTAAAAGATGAAATGTTGCGATACGTCGAGCATGATAAGGGTATGACAGATAACAACATTGAATTATCTGAGCTAATCAATCATGATGATAGAGTAACATTTATTCGTGGTATAGCGGGAATGGGAAAAACGATTCTCACAAAACAGCTTGCAATTGCCTGGGCAGATGGCAAACTTTACAATCAGTTTAAACTATGTATATTCATGGAATGCAAAGACATAAATGACTTCGTAGGTGGTGAGGGGAAAATGTCTGAGAAACATGACCTATTCACTGAATTTATGAAAAAAACATTTAACTACAATTCTAAAAGTGGAGAATCGATGCTCTTTATTGTAGATGGTCTTGATGAACTTTCTGACATTAACAGTGATGATTCCATGATTTGGCAACTACTTGATGTTAAAAATTTGATCTACGCCAAGGCAAAAATCATAGTAACAGGGAGGCCCTATATTGAATGCAAACTTAGAAGAAAAGGTAAAGTCATTGGGGGTATTCGAAAGTTTGAAATTCATGGACTCACAGAAAAGCAAATAACAGATTATGTGAAGAATGTTTGGTCCTCTGAAAAAGATCATGTGACTATAGACAATGCAATAGCTTCCGCTAAGAAACATCTTGCAATAACGTGCATCCCTCAATTTTTAAATTCCTTCTGCTGTATTCTCCTTGTATCAGAAGCGAACAGAATTCGTAATGCAGCAGAGTTGTATTGTTGGATAATTTATTTGTTTTTAAAACAACATGTTGAGAAAGATGGTCCATGTGAAAAACTATGTCGTGAAGTTTTTGAGGAGTATTCAAGTGAGTTGAAGCTTCTGTGCAAAGTATGCTATGAACTACAGAATGAGAACAAGCAAATTTTTGATGGTGATGTTGAACAACTTCGTAGTGATTGTAAGTGGATGGAATTCTTTGAGGGGCTTTTTGTTGATGTGTCTAATAATCGAAGAAAGAGATATCAATTCACGCATGTTACTCTCATAGAGTTTCTCTCTGCCAGTTATATTTGTCGCATGAAAAATCGACTGGAAATTATGGAAGATAACTTAAAGAATGGATTCTTTGAAGTAGTGTCATTCAGCTGCCAGCTCATTGGAAGTTGTAAATTTGACGGGATTGTTAAAGACATGTTCATAAATGATGAGGAAATACAGGCTGTTTCTATAATTAAATTTTTGCCAGATATTTTAGAATTAGTTAATAAATGTACGGGTTATAGTCATGGCAATGATGATGAAAATTTTAATGATGACGATGATGATGCTGTTGGTGCTGATGATTGTGATGGTGATGAAGATGATGACGGTGATGGGGATGATAACGGTGGTGAGGTTGATGATGGTGATGATGATGGTGGTGATGGTTGTGACGGTGATGAGGGTGATGACAGTGATGAGGGTGATGACAGTGATGAGGGTGATGACAGTGATGAGGGTGATGACAGTGATGAGGATCATTTTGATAACTATAAATTCCAACTATCACTTATCATAATTATCAGTTGCATTCATAAGGATGTAACTTGCAAGGAGTTTATCATTTCAAATTTGAAAAAATTGTGCTGTGAAATGGATGAATTGGAAGAAGAGAACATGGAAATACTGAGTCAGTTACATGAGCAATTAATAAATGACTTCAAATTTAGTCAAGATAACCTGAGAGAAGCATTCAAGAATTTCCGTACAGAGGAGGTTTGGATTGATGATATAAATTCATTACCTGTAACTAAGTATTTGCCAAATGTGTCCACTCTTAACTTATCCTACCTGGAATCAAGCATAAACGTCATTGAAAAAGAAGTTTCTCAATTTCCAGAATGTAAAGAAGTAAACGTTTACAATTGCAATTTAGCCGATGCTAACATTGCTGATACGAAAAATCTAAATTTTAGTTTCAAATTATTGGTGATAAAAAGATGTAGGTTGAATATAAATAGCATCATCAACGCATGCAAGTGGTTCATGACATCAGCTGAAAAGTTTGTTTTATCCAAAATTGGCAATATCGAACAGTCATCATGGGAACATTTGGTTAGTGTCATTGCAGATGCAAAAAAAGTATTTGGCAAAGAGTATTTGGCAAAGCAGACATTGCACATTGAATTCTGCAATCAGAAAATGAGTGAAGAATTACAGGGAAAGGTTAGAAAGTTTGCTAATCAGTTGTATATTATGATCATAAATAACTGTTTGATACTTATTATATGTATAAGACTGACGATTCCTCGTTGAAAGGATGAGATGCGTTCCGCAT
>WIPJ01020105.1:0-35252 GCA_018155075.1 Cassiopea andromeda | reverse complement strand
TATATATATATACACTTCACCTCCAAACATAGAACAACAAGAGACCAGCTGTGGTTGCAATATTCAATGAGATCAGTTTCAAATTACATAGCAAGTACTAAGAACCATACAGAGGATAATGAAAGTCGCATGTTTTCAATTAAAATCTCAAGCGTTCATCATATCTTCCATTCTTACTGATGCTAGTCAAAGGACCTGTAATCTGTGATTAATTGTGTGGCAGGACAACCCTACAAACATCTTCAACTTCAAAATAATATATCTTAGTAACAGCTTTGTTACCATGTAAAGTTACAAAAATTGGCCACCTCTCAGTCATTGCCATGCATCTTCTGCCTAATGGCTAAAGCATCTCTGCATGCTTTCTCATGTTACCCAGTCTATTGTGAAGAATGTAGATGCACCTGGCGTCACAACTATGTACTTGTTTTTCTAGTCAAGCTCTTTCTTGTTTTTCCAGTTGCTCAATATATACCAATCTTCCTTCAGTAAAAGGAGATTCTCTTAGGCCAGACCTTGAATTGCTCACTTATAATTCTTCAGTCTACTCCAGTAAATTGGCCCTAGGCTTTGAATCCAATGTAAAACATCAACAGTGATACTAAAGAGACAAAGTATAATTCTGTAATATCTGATCTCATGCCTGTATACATTAACATCGCAGTTGTTAGGTTTTCTATAAGAGATGTGGGAACTATAAATATATCATTCAAATTTTTGACAAACATGCTAGTCGACTTATAGTTGGACAAATCCACATACAATGTGATTATGAAACTAATGAATATTGCCATTGGATGCTCTTGTTATATGTTTTATTGCAGAAACAAGTCATGGGAAAGCCCTGAACTTTTGGACTTTCGATAACAATCTATTTTGCTACCCCTTCATTACTTCAGAAGCCACGTACTTCTGCTCTTGAATCTATGCCCGAACTTGATCACGACATCAAAAGTCAAAGTACTCTATGCAGATATGTCAAAACTTTGCTACACTGTTCTCCTTCACCTTGGCCATCATTTAGTGTGGACAAATGTACTTCCTTTTTTCGGGATTTCTTCCCTTCTAAGCATCCATTTAAATACTTGTCCATTCTTGGTTGGATTCAACCCCTTTCTCAACCATCAGTGGCCTACAATTTGACTCATCCACCTTATCAACAGATTACTAAGGTTGTCCACAGATTGAGCGCCTCCGAATCACCCTGTTCTCTTGACAACGTTATTAGTATTCCTTTAAAACGATGTCTGTACCTTGGAACATATATCACAGAGATAATTCCGTTTTTGTGGATGTAGGTTGTTATTTCTGAGGATTGGAAACAGGCCTCTACGGTATTAGTCCACAATGAAGGTGATACATCTGAATCTGGCAAGTTTAGGCCCATAACACTTTAGAGCGTTCCATTAAAATTTGCCACTTCATGCGTTCGTAATTCGTTGTTTGCATTCTTGAGCTCCAGAAACCATTTAGAACACAGGACTCAGAACGGCTTCCTTCCAAATCTAACTATTACGTTTGAACACAGAGCACATATGGCATATATCATTAATTAGAAAAGAGAAATTGACAAGTCACTTCTGCTCCCGTGTTTGCTCCTATATTTGCTCAGTTTGGCATCTCTCATAACATCTTACATCCGATCCATTGGTTTCAATTTGCTGATAAGCTGTTATTATTGGCCTTGAGCGAGGGAATCAAGTGCAGTTAGATCACTGCGCAAGGTGTAATACTATGACAGATATGACTATGACAGACTGGAAAAATGCGTGCCATTTTGAACCAACAAATCCTCTAATTCATTTATGCAATATTGTCATTAGCTTCTAGTAAATCAGAATCTTGTTTCAGCCGTGGAAATTGGCATTTCTTTCAAATATCTAATTCAGTTTTTCCCTTTTCTATGGATAACTATGAGCTCAAATCTATTCTGTTGGAAAGTATAATTGATTTACTGATTAAAATTGATGCAATCCCTTGTCATCTACAGAACAAACTTTTACTTCATCATCGTTTCATTCTTTCCAAACTCTTTTGGTACCTTAGTATTGCTTTTCTCTATGTAACTTGGGTAGTTGAAAACCTAGAAAATGTTGTTATCAAGCATATACGTAGATCGTTTACATTGCCCATAAGTGCCTATTAGGACAATTGTGGCCTGGCTATTTCTGGCTGCGGAGGCGATTACTTGATGGTGCCTCCTCCACCACTTGCAGCCTTGGCATTATTCACAAGGTTTACAGTCACTATGAGTACTATGGTTGAATCAAAATTATTGACCATTGAATGGCATGAAACAGTGCAAAGTGGAAGCATCGATAAAATTTAGCAGCTAGTAAAAGCTAATCCCCCTACATGAGAATACAAAGTTTGTTAAATTGCATTGCCTATAAGTTAAAGTGCATCATCCATGCAGAAGAGAGGTGTTAAACAGGCGAGTGGAGTCAGAGAAAAGTTTGTTTCGGTCACATTTTCTAGAACGTTTGAAATCGCCCTTATTGAATGCAATAGAACAGTATATGCATAAGCACTCTGTAATGCATATCATCACCGGAATCGTTGTTTAATTGGGTGGTTCAGCAATCTATGTCTGTTTCAATTCACCTTGATGCTTATTCGTCATTCAGGTATTTGCGAAAAGACTTCGTAAATTCATAAGTAGCATCACTGCCAGATTTCGAATTTCAATCCAAACGTTTTGCTTGTGCATTCATAGAGGCTTCACTGTTTTTAAAAATATAAAACCGAACTGAAAGGTAAATTGCACCAGTGTTATGGTCGATTACTAGACCAAAAAGGTCTCCTTCAATAGGCACTTACATGGAAAAATTTACTGGTCATTGCAGCTCGGTGCCCTCTATTCCACTTGCTAGATGTAGATAAGGTTGCATGTGATGTTGAAATATAGCAAAAGACGCGTTGAAATATAAGTATAAAATTTGTAGTTCAGCTTTTCTTATACAGATAGAATACATTGTTAATGTCTAGGGCACAACTAGTAATTATTTATTTGGGCATTACTTTTGTTTGCTTTGGCGACCATTTCTCTTCCTCGACGCCCTTCAAAACATATTGCTCGAGGGGCATGCCTCCCCCTGCTAGGCCACCACAGCATCGGTAGCCTAATTGTTAGCAGATTCTGCTATGGCATACACCTTGGTCCTCCTCTTACAAAACTTATTCAATGTCAAACAATTATTCAGAGGTTTTTAAAATCAGCTCCTAATACTGATACTAGGTCGTTATGACAGGATTCAAATTCTTCCACCAACATTCAGTACGATCAATATAGAAATGTAAAACATGTCTTAAAATCCTTTCAACTTAACATCATCATCACATCACTGATGAACTAACTTCTCAAGGATTGGTCATCATATCCATTCTTAAAAATGCTTCAAGCTGCACTATCACTCTTTGGTCAAATGTACAAAAGACATGCCCGAAAACATCTTCAATTTCACGAGGAATTATTTGACAAATACCCTCACCAATTAGAAAAACCTTTGGAAATGGTGCATGACACAGGCATCCGCATGTACTTCCTGTTGTAAGTCTGGCACGTTGCAACCCATTGTATCAAGTTCTAAATTCTACCTTGAACAAGGTAGGTAAAATTAGAGGCATTATTCTGTTCTCTACGTTGTAGCAAACACATTATCTATTTGCCCATTCTGTTCCTTGTACACTGATCTTCATGCATGCTACCCCCGTCTCTTATCACTAGTGATTCCCTTTGATCTGATCTTATGTTGGTCACCAAAAATACCAATTTGTATATATTTGTTTCAAATCCAATGGTGACTTAAAAGTCAACATTGATCAAAAGGCATCTAAATGCAATCTTCTGCATCAAGAGTTAAGATCAAAATATAATCAAATTAAGCTCATCTACTGTACTTTATGAGAGGTTGGTATTGTATGTTCTTCGTCTGAATCTTGCATTGATCTTGTTGAATGTCTCGAAGTCAGTCAATCTTTACAAAGGTCTATTTATTAAAGATGATTAATAAAGCTATCAAGTGCTCACACTTCATATTCAGTCTCCAAATAAACCTTGTACAGAATGTAACTCAGGTGCTGATCCAGAGTGGTGCAACTGTTTCTTGAGCTCTAGTCAGATTATTTAGCTTTAGAAGTCTTCAAATTACACAGAGAAGAAGTGCTTTACCTTTGCAGTGAAACAGCTGAGGTATACAATATTATCTGCTGTATCCGTTTATATGCGAAAGAAACGCAGTTCCTCATTGCTCATCCATTCCCATCACTGTTTCACAGATAGGAATAAACTGAATGAGCTAGCTTGTATCCATATTATATCCTCAGCTTTAGACACTCAATTGTTCTAAGCACCCAATTCAAATGTTGCATTTGCATGCATTCGGAGCACCACTGAGCACCAGTGGGTCTGCAGGATAGCTTAAATTTCAGATTCCCACCTATCCTATATGCTCAATCTTTTGTGTCTTATTGGAGGGATCACTGGTCAGATTGGGAAATTCTTTTATCATCCAATCAGAAAAGTGGCTACTGAACGGCAACGGAACGGCTAATTCTTGGTGGTAGCACGAGTGAGCATTAATGAGATCTTAAAAATCTTCAGTCATCATTCAAACCATCCGTAGAACAGAGCCTGGCGGAGGCAGAACGGAAGTAGATGAAAATGTTGCTCATAGAACTGCAATGCTGAGGAGGCTGTACTAATATGTTGCTAGCAGGCCTCCCACTTGGTCATAAAATAATAAAACATCATAAAAAGTCAATTTTGTGAAATTTTGTCGTAACATGTCATAGAATATGCCTAAATGTCATAAAATGTCATAAGTGATTGCAAGAAAAACTCTTTCTCATTAGTGGTGGCCTGAGTAATTTAGTAGTGCCCTTGCAAAAAATTGATGCCTCGACCGTATCTTTTTAAAGAATACAGATAAAGTATTTGAGATAAATACTCAAGTATTTAATTGTCTTATAAAGGTATCCTTACAGTGAAATCTTGCTCAGAAAGTTGAAATTTGACCTGAATGTAACATATGTGTAAGGATAAATTAGGTTGTCTGTCGTTTCAGGAAAATCAGAGAAATCCATTCCCTCATAAGAATGTAAGAGAATTGTCAGGGAAATTTGGTCTGTCTGCAATTGTATGGTTCAAAGGCCAAAAGAATACTAGACCATAGATGAACGTAATGTTTGTCTTATTTGCCAATAGGTTGTTTTCTAACAGTATAGAGAGCATGAACTCAAAAACTTTTTCACTTTCTCCGTTCGCGTGGTGGGAACCTCGTTTCTTCTAAATGATAAATACCATTGACTTGTAGCTTATGATATTTAAAATATGTTGCACATTCAAAGGTAGACTAGCCCTTACCCACAGCTGAGGTACTTTCATCTTTCGTTCTGTTACTTGAATGCTGTTGGCCATCTCTACTAGCATTAGACATGCAGGTACTGTTTGTACTATTCAATAAGCTTCAAAATGTCAACAACCTACGCCCCTCATAATCATCTCTTAAATCCGTCCGTTGTGGACAGTGAGGTACTTAGTTCCTATAATTTTTCTTCAATTTGATGACACTTACAATAAAATAGGTCAAGAAAAACCGGATGTTTGTTAGGGAATTGTCTGGAAAATCCATCTTCCTGATGTGCCAGACACCCTGTGCTACTAGAAATGACCAATAAATAATGTCATAAAATGTCATAGAAGTCACTTAATAATGTCCTAGAATGTCCTAAAAATTCATCAAAAGTGTCATAAATTCATAAAAAAGTTGTTGAATTTAGAGTCGGAGGCTTGTAGTAGGAAGAGCCACGAAGCACCAACACACAGCGAAGAAGCTGCAATAGAGCAGCATTCATAGAAGACTCAATAAATTTGGCAACAAATTTCAAAGCTTATTGGGGATGTACTCCCACTCTATCTATTGGTGCGTTTAGTGACCTTGTCTCTTTCTGCAATAAGATAGAGATTCCGCGTCTTTTGGTTGATAATGTTACTGTGATTAGTCGCAGTCTGAAGCTGTTGTGCTTATTTGATCCCTATGCCTGAGGGTACCGTTGGAAAAGGTGGACTGCAGGTGTGCCCCCAATTAGTGAAGTGGCCAGAACACATTGATAGCGCTTTAGGTGGCGGCCTCATCAGCTGGTGTATAATCTCGGACTGCCTTCTATGCCAGTTCGCGACTGGAGCGACTCCTAGCTCGCAGTTCCGGGGGGTCCTTCTGAGGCCACAGAATAGCTATGGGAACTTTCATAGGCTCACTGACAAATGCTGCCTCTATCACTTTGACCGACCCAATCATCACTCACTCATTTTGTATTCATACTATGCCTCTTACTCACACAGATATTAGCTCTACGGCAGTTACCAATGTGGCACATTTTAAACTCTTTTCCATCTCATTTTGCAATATTCGTGGACTATCCTCCAATCTTACCTCTGTACAGCAACAGCTCCAGTCCTCTAACTCTCATGCACTCTTCCTCACCGAAACTGCAATCAACCCACTGGACCCAAATGACAACTCCATCCTCCTGTCCTCATCTAAAATGCCCTGGATATGAACGTTTTCCCTGTTTCTTCCCAATTTGGTGGTGTTTGTGCATTTTTTCGCTCTGAGCTACAAAGGTCTCGTCTATCTCGGTTTGACTTCGTTAATCCTGCTTTTCAACTCATTTGGATGAAAATTTCCCTGCTTAACACTTCAACATTCATTTGTACCCTACAGCTAGTACCTAACTCAACTAACCATGAACTTCTATTTGATCTAAAAAAATGGCACAAGTAGTCTTCAATCTCCACGCTTTGAAATCCCATCCTTGGTGATTTCAATGTCTACATCCGAACTGGCTTAACAACACTCCACCTGTCACTAGCCCTTCTGGTCGTGATGCAGAAACCTTTGCCATTGTCAATGACCTTTCACAATTGATGTCAGAACCCACACGTATCTCTGATCACTCAGGGGACAATGCTAATACACTCGATATGTTTGCTACATCAAACGCAGGCATATAATCTAATCCTATTCTAGATTCTCCTCTTGGTAACTTAGACCAATGCCTTATCACGTTACAGCATAGTTTTGTCTACCACTAGAATAGACCTTCCTATTCTCAAAAAGTTTTCCACTATAGCAAAGCTGACTGGGACTCTCTTCGAAACTTTTTCGCTGCTTATCTCTGGTATTCTGGCTTTTCTAACGATCTTTTTTCCCACCTTTATTACTACCGCATTGTAATTTCGTTTGGATCCTTTTACTCAATCTTGCTATATACCTGGCAAAAAGATAATCTACTGTACATTAACCAACACTGTGAAGTACAAAAGCTAATGCTTGAATAGATCACTTTAATAATATGAATCTCCAAGAACCAATCACTATACGCTAAGAAATCTTTAATTGATACATTCATATAAATGTGCGGTAATATTGTCAATAAATATACATAGAATACAATATGAGAGTAGCATATTAAATGTAATTTTTTTATAGGATTATCCACTATTGTTCAAATATTTGTCAAAACACGATAGTTCCAAGCTTTGGCTTCTTTTCAAAAAAGTGCTCCCAGTGGTGAACAAGGACGTGCCTTCAAGGATGACTGTTGTAAAAAGACTATTGGAGTGGCAAATAGCTGCCAGTTTCATTGAATTAGCTGGTAAGTTTGTCTGAATGTAGCTTTGTTACTCGGAAAGTTACCTTTTGTGCTAAGAAAGCAGCTCGTAAGCTTGAAGGAAAACATACAAGGTAGATCAAGTCAAGGAAAAGAATTTAAAGACAAAAATGTTAAGGGTCATCATCATTTATGGCAGATACGATAGCTATGTCCAATTCAATGGCAGGATTTTTAGATTTTTACCACGCTGCTGCTTAAATTCTTGTCTACAGAAATAGTTATCTTGTTGAAAGTAATTACATTTCAGATCGTATCATATTACAGTTCGTTTCGAATTTAGTTTTTGCTGTTTATGTTAGAGGCTCTTATGCATGTAACATCATGAAGTGTTATATTATGTAGGTGATGTTATGTATCCTACTCATTTCCTCATTTTACATGATAAAGTTCATTCTGTAGTATCTTGTTGTAAGCATTACTACTACTATTGTTATAATATTTGATTATACACCTATATAATAAAATTTCATCAGAGAAAGCAACTAACTAAGACCACCTAGAACTAAGGTAATATAGCAATAAAAGGCACCACATGAACTATATGCTCACAGCAGAAGTTCCCCAATTTGAAGCCCTTGCCTGGATAAAATAGATTTAAATGATTGATTGCCATATGGTCCTATTCGCATTATTTGTTGACAACTGTTTCTCAGAGGTGAGAATTTTACCGTACCTGAATGTAGATTTTTATATTTGATAAAATTTAATATATTCTAACCAGATTTCTGCGTAGAGCAAAATAACTGGTATTATCATTGCGCTGTCATTTTTACCTAGTTTCATCACCAGCTTCGATTATAGGACTCTCTTCTGTGCATTGAAGTATTGTAGCTGATTGTATCTATCAGGAAAAACGACTAGCTCGAAGCTCTTCGATGGAGCCTTTGATGGATAAGTGAAATATAGACTGCCTTGTGATAGACGATTTTTTGGTTTTTGAGCCTTACCGATCATGACACTTTCTCGTAATCTAATGCTGCCTGTGATGAGAAATCAACAGCGAATTTCACTTTGTAGCTTTAGGCTGAGGTGTGAATTGAGCCATATCTCATGAAATTAGCTGAAATGTCCATTATCTGATTTGTGTTGTTGTTATTCTAAATAAACAATGCAGGAATGTCACTAACCTTCTTTATTGTCCTTAATTTAAAGCGAAAGTACTAAAACAGTCTGGAAACAAAAACTTCCAGGCTTTCTTGCAAGCCATGGGATATTTCAAAGATTATGAAGTTAAATTCATCAATGGAGACATTACACAAAATGAATTACATCTTATAAAGTCAAACTTTGTGGCATTTTGTGGAATATCGACAGTTGCTAGGAGCTTGCCTGACTATAAGGTAGACATCACAGAATGCACTTTGGAAGAGGCATTAGCAAAGAGGAATGAAGAGCTAAAATTCATCAACGATCAAAGAGAAAGAATACATACTCTACAGTCATGCATCTCAGGCCCATATAAAGGTATGTAAATGCATATCGTATAGGCTCCATTAAACACACCTCTCTAACTGGCTCTCTCTCCATTAAGTCCCTTAGTCAGGCAAAACTTAGATTAAGCCTCAACTGTCAGAAAAACGAAAGATTAAATGTGTTCTTGAGGCAAGGGTATTTTTGGAATAAGATAATGTGCATTAGATATGGCCCATGCAAAGAAGTGCCTGTCTATCTTATAGGTCTAGAAAGTTCTCACTCTTGCAAAGGACTTCTAGAAGAAGAGTTTGCTTAGAAGATGACCTTACATTATCAATTGGGCTAGATGATTCTGATAAAGATGAGAATATTTGCACTAAATAATGCCAATAAATTTTCACAATTGCTATCAAATTGTTTTTTATTGAAATATTTCGAAATGGACTTGTTTTATGAGGTAAGCTGGCTTGATAGTATGGCAAATGGTTCTTGATATGAATGAGTAATTACTTGCTTATGCTTAAGAGGAGTGTAAAAATTGATAGATGCTTTTGATGGTTAGGTACAAATATACTGCATGCCTTTGAGGATAGGGAGAATTGCCAAACACATGAATTACACAATCAGAAGATATTCTATCACGCAATGCGCTTGCAAAGCATAATGCTTCCCCAGCTGATGTGTAACCTTAAGAATATGTAATCTTCTCATTGTATCCTCCACTGGATACAGCTGACTGACGTTCCTATACTATCTCTAGAAGCAGTACCTAAGGAAACGACACTTTATTTAGCACTTTGGAGCTGACTATGAAAGGTTTTGATGTGAAAACATGTGACTCAAGCATGTGATCTGTTATTTATCTCAAATTAATTTTTTAGATGATCTTGCAAGAGTCCAAAAAACTATGCAGCAGGATTGGCTGAATTACCCATTATCCCAGCTGTGTGCTAGAGAGAATGGGCATTTGAAAGATCAAGTGTTTCGCCTGCCAGATGCTCTTCAGAATGAGCTGGGTAGGTTGTGCAGTGCATTTGAAAGTAAATTTTTTTGCAGATTGTGGGAGAGAAAAACAACTAGTGTTTTTGTAGAAAATGCTGAAGAAATTGTTGGCTCTCTATTTCAACCAGTGGTGCAAACGGTAGCTAAGAACATAAATAGGCTGTTACAGCAATCAATAAAGCTTAGCAAGGTGTTTGAGGTTTTTCAGGAATTTTCTGCTGATAGGACTTCTCAGAATATCCTAAAGGAGATAAATATTCTTGTGGAGATTTCAGCTAAGGAAGATAATGGTCTTCTAGAGTACACTGCAGAGACCATTTCAAAGGTTGCAGAAAAAGTTTGTGAATTCTTTAACCTCGGAGCAAATAAAAAGAAGTCAGAAAGTATCATCAAGCTTGGGCACAAGCTAAATTTGAAAGGAGACTTTGATATATTCCAGGAGGAGGAGAATGAGGTAAATTCCACAATTGCTACTTTATCTGTTTGGTAATGTAATTTGCGTATACGTATATCTGGTGAGCAGAATGTTGCTTACAAAGTAAAAAAAGAATCAATCTCTAGATACACCATTGTGCTGCTTGTGTTGCATTTGAAGGCTAATTCCAATTTGCTTCATTAACTTGAAATCATACCATACTGTATAGATTGCGGTAGCTAAAACAGTGCTAAATGGTAAGTCATAGCATACTTTATACCTTATATGGAACATGAAGGATGCCTCTGAAGTTGCTCAAGAAATCTAATGAGCGGAAAAAATATCATCTCGATGGAATACATCCAACCGTCTATAATTCAAATAAAATTGAAATGACTACTTTTGGCATGATTACTTACATGCTAGACTATGGTAGATTTTGTCAACGGTAGATTTGCTCAGGGGTGCCTGGGATTTGGGTCCAGTAAGATCATACTGGTAATAATGAAATGTTTCGATATTACTTTATAGTTGTTGGAACACTCCCTCCTATATATTGAGGACTTATCCTTTCCCATAAAGCGTGATTTTCCTTCCAATATTATGTGCTTCTTCAACTGCACTAATTTACCTCTGGGAATAAGTTCAATGTAGTTAGGGCTGTTAGCTTAAGCATTGCGCAAACAGGGACAAATGTGTGAAATTTGGTACAGAAGCTCATTATCGGTCCTACGATAACAATTATAAGGGAGACACCTCGAGAAAGTCATAGCACTGTCGACATCAGCACCTTTTGCTTTGGAAAATTATGTTTGTCAACACCCAATAACTTTTAATTCATTTGAAAGGATATATTATGCTCGGACAACTTTTGTATACAACTATAGTCCCTAAATGTTCTTAGCATAAATTATCTGGATTTCAAGTTCAAGATTTGATGATGACATCACAGCACTGGTCGTGACATTAAACATTGTCGAAGCCTGCTGATTCAGGTAAAAATTAGGGATCTCTTTCTATCCCATTTTAGCTTAATGCAGTTGAACATTTGTGAAAGTTCATGATGGTTGAAGAACTGATTTATAAGAAGCGCTCATGTACAGTTTGAACTTTCAAGAAGCTGTTTTATCGGTAAACCATACAAAAAGGTGTTACTTCGGACTTTGGCAAATTGCAAGTGTTGTTTTACACTGGTACCATAAGCGGTAAAGGAAAATAATTTTTGTATCGACAGTATAGAGGATAAGTCAGAAGCAGTATTGTATTAACTCCCATGCACAAAATTCGCTTATACGCTTTCCAAGCATGTCCTAAGTTCACCCAGTGTCTATCTACGTAAGATTATTTATCACTATACTTGCTAATCAAGGGCAGACTGGATAAGCAATTCGGTCTAGACTCAAGTTGACGAAGCCCTGTCATAAGCCTCATGCATTATTCAAGATATAGGTATGGTTGTATGTTGGTTTGGATTCATGTGTTCAATACCGAAAGTTTGTCTTTCTCTCGGAAGCTATTCTCTGGTATTAGCCACTCGAAAAGCCGAATAGAACTGTCCTCCTTTGATGTTACGAATTTCTTAGAAAAATATGGATGGCGGTACAAGAAGTGGACAAAAAGTGCACGCCGAATACATTTGATAAATATAGCAGAAGGAGCTCCACAATTGTGTTCCATATAGTCGTGCAGTTTCTGCTATTGACTCTATATGTCACAGAAAAAGCATCTGTCAGAACTTAATACTTTACTTACTCTTATTAGCCAACACAGCAATAATGTACAGAAAAAAGTCATCAGCAGTTACTGAGTATGACCTTACGGAAATTATGCCATTATTTTCACCATTCCTTGGTAATAATCTTAGTAGCCTTGATTCTGGTCCCATTTTTATCTAAAAATTTTCCCACATTTTGTTTGAAATGGGTTTGATGCTATAAGATTCTTGATTGATTATGCAAAGAATCGTCATGTTTAGCCTGAGTGAAGAGGTTGGATTTGCAATATTTTCAGCATCATAATATTTCTCCTTTTGGTAAAGAAAAGCTCTGTTTTGAAGAGCAAGATTATTGAAAGGAGAGCTTTATACCAAAGATGAGGTATTCAAAGGAATTATTATGAAATAGAATCAAATGTTTTCCCCTTTCGTTACACCCTGTTCAATTGATCAAGTCAATTTTAAAGAATAAATGCCACTTTGATAGTATATCTGCAATACTCACCGAACTTTAGTGAATCTATTGCATACAGACAAAAATTCACATGAGCCATTCTGCAATAAACGAGTCGTCATTGCCTGTGAGCAGTGACCAATTGCTGCATGCAAGAGCAATAAAATGTCAATAGTTAGTGCCTCAGTCATTGATATTCTTGTAATCATTGTGTTTATTCTCTTCATTACTGTTTCCAGATGTTTTAATAATTGAAGAAATAATTTTCAATATCAACCTTAGAAGCAAATCAAAACTTTTTCGGGGTGGAGGAAATCTGAAATTGCTTCATGAGAAACCCATTGCGTAATTTTTTGTTTGAGAATAGTCTTACGCATACTTGTGCTTCTGTACACTAGATTGTATCAACAAGAAAAGGGGAATAATGTATATTAAATATCAAAGATCTATGCTGCTGATATGTTATAATAAACTTTTGTTAGGTGACTGAATCTAGCTGCAAGAAAACTACTATTGTTGTAAAAGAGAGTTTAACTAAGCCAAAAAATTCACCCAAATGTTTAACAGGTTTAAGTATTTTCATCTGAAGGTACGATTAAAGAGTTTCCAAAAGGGATTTTTCATAAAACTGATGAGGAAGTAGGGAATTGATAACATTTGACTTTCAGAACTACTGACATTATCCTAGAGATGTGCACTAATACTTGGTGCACTGTAGGCCTATGGTTATATACAAAAGTTTGAAGAACAGAAAATTTCCATTTGAAAGATATACAGCTTATTCGGTTTTGATAAATGTATTCTCAAAAATTTAGATGCTGATGTCAGCAGCTATGTAAGTATCTGGGCGTGTCTCCCTTAACATGTTTAACCTAGAACTGATAGTAAGCCTATGTGCCAAGTTTTACACTTTTGTTCCAATTTGCATAATCCACGTATGTGCTTGACCTAACAGCCCTCACTACTGTCATTTTTCTTTGAAGACCTGTCAATACGTTCCTGGTTGAAAACTTTACACTCAGTTGCTGCTACACGGCAAAGTGAGCTCCCCCCCCCTTCACTTCCAATGTGAACCGTACTTGTACCTCAGAAGACAATTTTCTTCACATCTCCTGTTGCTTTTCTACGGTGGTATCCTACTACCTCTGCTTGTACGGAAAGCCCTTCTGATACCCTTTTTGTTCTCGTACACGTTTTCAAAGATTGATGCACTCTTTGGTCTGTATTGCAGTCACTCCAATCCCATGTGATTCCAAAAAAGCCTTTGTGAAGCAAACCCTTTGGCGGGGTACACTATGAAATTTAACCAGAAGGAAGAGGGAGGGGATAGGGAGTTCGAGGTCTCTGAGTTCAACAAGTTCTCTGGTAACCAAGCCCTTTATATCACCTATTAATTTGACAAATAGCATTTATGCCGCGACAAAGGTCTGAGAAGAACAAGAAGGGTTTACAGGTTTTATAGATTCATATGTTGTCTCATGTTGGTTGGAAAGGAAGAATTATATAGGAATCGAAGATTCTTGCTTTCAAACAATAAATTCTCTGTTCTTCGATATGCTAATCACTGCATGTTTAAGGTTTTTACCACTTCAAAGACCCATTGTGTCACTGCGCAAAGTGGCTATTAATTCACCTCAGCTGATGAGTTGTGAAACCTATTCGAATTGTAGGGTATGTCAATAAAACTTTCCTAAGCTACTACTGATGATCCAAAAAGCATGCTAGATACCCGTTTGGGCATATTAAATTATCTAACATGTACTTGCACCTTGTGACCGCAAGCTGCAAATGCCCTCATAAGATCCATAAGATGACAGAGAGATTACCAACAAAACCTTCTCCTTTGGAGGCATGACATCCCCCACACATCTCGTCAATACAACCATGGGATGAACATTTTTGTCATAGTTGTAAATATTACTGCAGAAACAAGTTAGAAGTATCCCATTAATGTGGTTCTTCTAGCAGCTCGCAGCGTACCAAGTCCAAGCACTTGCAGCTACACGTAAAGAGAAACATACAAGTGTTCCAACCTGTCATACATACATCGCCACGGACTTCAAATAAATGATTTTCTTGAGATCACTTAGCACTTCTTATTGCACATTGTGAACCTCAAAACTATATTACTGTTATAAAATCTATGAGTAGCACCCGCTAGTGGTAAGATCAAGTGCGCCGCTCTTTCTATATGGAAGCAAAAGAACCGGGCTATTGTTTTGTTAGAATTTGATTAGCAGATGGCAGCTGTATAAACGCTAGAATTGGTCAAATAGCATACATTTGTCATATATACTATTCACAAAAGTGAACTTTACAATTATTATAGCTTTTTAGACCAAATTGCCGCTAATTTCTAACAAACTTGAATGTAAAATACTTATGGATTTGACAATCACCAAATTGTTATTCTACCTTTGAAAGATTACCTACCTAACATCAGACATTGACAAT
Organism: Cassiopea andromeda; assembly: GCA_018155075.1. Taxonomy (NCBI): domain Eukaryota; kingdom Metazoa; phylum Cnidaria; class Scyphozoa; order Rhizostomeae; family Cassiopeidae; genus Cassiopea; species Cassiopea andromeda. Next base: position 20,123 of record WIPJ01020105.1, on the reverse strand, counting down.
TTTGTTGAACAATATTATCATTACTGACATAAATCCAAAGAAGGACCTTATAAACAGATTTTTGAGACTTAACTACTGTTGGACATAATCTGGCTGCTTGGCTTAACCATGTGCCGCTCTTGCATTACAATATCTTTGGTAGAACTCTAGGAACTCTACAGAGAGATGTCTCAGCAGCTCAATTTAGTTACGAATTATTCTTGACGATTTTTATCCTATCATTTATTACAGTCAAAGCTTTACAACTGATTTCCAACTGATCTCAGTATTCGGCAAGCTATCCTTAGCTGGAAAGCCAAACACTGAACTTGGAACTTTTCAAGCTGATGAGTGCACTTCTGTAACCTTGGGCTGGAAAGCCAAGCAATAATTTTTTTAATTTGTTGAGGTCATGCCTGCAATATTCCGGCTGAACTCAAATTTTTCTGGGTAGCCTCATAAATAATAGATTGTGCACTTTCCATTATCCATGGGAGTGTAAAATAATCTGAATTGTACAGGGGTAACAAATCAAATATTTCATTTTATAGATATCATTTGCTATATCAATCGACCCTCATCGAAAGCAAATAATAAAATACAGACTGCTTTCCCCTGGTCAATAAGACCAAAATATAGTGGCAATTAACGAATAGCAAGCACTATTTCGAATACGGCAATAGTGATTGGAACTCATTTCTTAATACGAGTCTTTTTCATGAATTCCTTTATCGACTTCTATATAAGAGAGTTTTACTTGGGACTGATTTCAAAACAAACAACACAATTACATTTATATCTAACGTGTTTGTGAAAGCTCTGTCAATGCACTACTGCTAGTGTTTTTTAGTACTGCAAATGGTACCACACAATCAGTGGCGTAGCCTGACCTCTTTAAATGGATGTTCTATCATAATTTTCTAGAAGTTTTGGGGTGTGGCTTGGTGTGACTGGGTGTGGCTCCTTGAGCCTGAGGATACATTTGGCGACACAGATCGTTTAGTGAACATCCCATATTGAAAGTTGTTTTATCGGATAACATGAAGTATACATCACATCGGAAGTAGTAGACAACGACTTTGTGAAAGATATGAACTGAAAAGTACACACATGCTTCGAACTTTAAAAGACCAATGAGTTTGAGAAATCGAAGGAGCTGTTTAAAATCTATTAACATTCACCACTTGAGCAAAAATACACATTATAGTGCCCTTCCTAAAAAGGAGAGAGATTCATACGGTAAATAAATTGGCCTAAGGCGCCTTAGGCTAATGAATAACGTACCTCTCAATAGTCTTCACAAATGCTATTACCAGAAAAATGGCACATGAGTGGAATTATTCATTATTTACCGAAAAATGCATAAATACTATCACATCCTTTTCGACAGCAGACATGATCCTTTTATCAACTTGGAAGTGAGACTACGACTGTTGACTGTTGCTCAATCACTAACCAAGGCTGGACGCAGGAGAAATTTTGCTTCCAATCCTATTGCTTTAGCAGATTAATGAGGAATTTAATGATTAAAATGGAGCATTTTGATTTGTTCTGCACCGTCCAAAGTTTTCTCTGCGTATCCATGATAGATTTGACATGAAGTTCATCCTTCTCTTTTAAGGCCTTGCAGCTTTAGCATTCACTATAGTGAAGTTAAGAAGAGTGTAAAGGTTGGAAAGCAACTACATTTGCAAATTCAATGACTATTAACATTGCAGCTTCTTATTTTATCTGATATTTGTAGGGTATTTAGTGAATTCTACGCCACTGCATACAGTGCAGTATGGCCTGGTTCATGGTTGGGTCGTCGGCAAATAATCTGGTAACCTACCAGTAAATGATAAGGTAGGTGAGTGGTTAGACATCCTACGGGACGAAAAAGAATACTTATCAAAGGACAAATGAGATTTTAAGCCAATGGCCATCTAGCAAAGGAAAAGAAACCATTTGAAACATCCGGCTGAAATCATGGGAAACTAGTGCAGTAGTACTCTCAAGAACTCTATGTAAGTCAATTTGTTCATCGATGAAAGGCAACAGCATCAATAAAATTGGTAAGTCAAAGGAAGATTCTTCACAGTGTAGAAATTCTCACGTGCCTCAGGTTAGACTCTACTGGCATCCAGCTACTGATGTCATTCTAAATAAACCTGCAATTTAAATAGTAGCATAGGACATCAGATCTTTTATCTGGTATGCGAAACTAGCAAATTTGAAGTAGGAAATGATTATGTTACAATTAGATGTTTTAGGCACATGCAAAAGACGATGGATTGATGCAGGCAGTGTCTGAACTGAAGTGTTTACAGCTAATTTTTCTGGTAGGTTGATGTAGGAAAGGGTGGTCGTATATTGGTAGATAGAAATGCACACGTGAGTAATTTTGCATGCTGGAATATTTCAGATAGAGGCGTTTTTTAAACTTGCTCATATATTCTTCATAATCTAATCGTACAAATATAAATTTTGCTAACAACTGGTAACTTGTATTTGGCTTGCTTGGTAGTACAATAATTATATAATGCAATGGTACAAAGGATAATTAAAAGGTTATCAGTAAGATATTGACAGTTAATAGGCTAGATGCTTCGGATTAATCCATGGCTCGTAGCTGATAGTCAGTCCGAGAACATTAAGACAATATGACGGTAAAATAAGGAGAAGATCAGGTCAGAAGGTGTCTCCAGAAATAGTAGGTGGACTAAGGTAGCCAAGAAGACCAGAAAACAGCGTTATGTTTTGCACTGCTTTGAAGGACTTGGCAATAAATTGAAGAACGGCATCATGACACCACGTAATTTGGCCATGATCAAGGTAGGTCTTGCAGCCTTCAACAAGTGAAAAGACTTTCAGGATTTAAACAAAGAGAGCACTACGCTTTTGACCTTGTACCCCATTTAGAAAGATTTATTCGAGTGGGGAGGGAGTTATTTGTATATCAAATAGTAAAGTTGAATATGCTTTTAGGCATTTTACTCTGCACATTTGAGCATACAGAGCTTAACCTTGAAAGAGATTGATCCTTGACAAATGAAACGAAAGAACCCTGTGAAGCAAGATGGTGGTGAAATCTCTCTTTGTTGCTATCTCGGAAGGCTGGCTTTCAACCCTCCTTTGGAGTTTTTGTATTTGTTTATTTTACATTCATGCTAGAGCTAGTGCACCTTACCTCTTGATTTGTTGAAGAGTTGAGAGCAGTCCTTAAAGCTACTTGGCACAATGTGAACTTTGTTGAAGGGAGCTCTATATTCAAACTGAACTTTATTTCTGGACAGAAGGAGATTGCTGAGAGTTGCACTTAGAGGAAGCTCTAGCCAATGGCTTATATATCTCGAAACTATATTATCCAGATTCTCACCGACCCACATCTTATAGATATTTGCCACTGTCAAAGTCCATGATATATTTGACAGGACATATCTTTGATAAAGAAGGAATTTGTTGTCGGGGTGCATTGGTAACGTATGAATACCAGACATTACAATTTCTAAAACTTCAATTAATTCCGACTTGTGTTTCTTGTTAGGCATAGTAAAATGAAAATACCTGCCAAGATACTGAAAAGAGCTGCCATTTTTAAAAGGAGGGATTAGTTCATTTTTTATTATAAGTTTTTGTTTGGAATTGCATAGATTGTGTTGATCCATTTTTCATCCCAAAAGTGGTAGATTTATCAACTCTAATGATCATATCTTCCCACTGACACCAGATAGTAAAGCAATGTAGAATCAGCTGGTTTTCCCTCTCTTGCCCAGTAATAACTGTGGCATCATCAGCAAATTGAAACCAGTGTACTGGCCTAAACGAAAGTCCCGAATCATTATTATTACAATATCCAAACTTAGGAAAATTTTCAGCCTTGATGTGCTGAATGAATGTGTTAAAACACATGTTGAAAAGAAGAGGACTGAGACAGTCACCTTGCAGTATGCCTCGGCCAGCCGGAGGAAAGGATGTATGATATTCCTATGTAAGTATAGACATTTAAAAATCAGTGTAAGGATTTTGTATTAGATCTTGAATATGGATAGGAATATGGTGGATCACAGTACTTCAATAATTAGATTATGATGAACTTCTTCAAAAGCATTTTTGAGTTCGAGGAGTGTTATGACAGGGGATCGCTGTCTAACTCGAGCTCTGTCTATAATATGAGCCATCAGGGGGGTGTGCTCTAATGTCCCAGACAACTTAGGTGTAAAACCTTTCTGTATTTCATGCTCAAAAAAATTGTTAGAGCGTAGAAAATCGAAGATAGAATTTCGTGGAACTGATGTAAAGATCTTGAGTGGAATTGATTCAAGTTTGATCGGACGGAAATTTCCTGGATCATTTGCGTCACCTTTCTGTGTGCAAGGACAGTACATGCCCTTTTCCAATCATGTAGAAGATTACTAGAAGACCAGACTACCTTGAGAATATCAGTAGTATATGACCTTAGGTATGGGTAAAGCTTATAGCTAAGTATAGAAATTTGATCTAAAGGCTAGGAGAACCAGATAATTTCATGGTGCGAATGATATATGTGATTTGTTGATGTGAAGGAGGATCAAGATTGAAATGAACTTGTGGAGTGGTAAATGTTGGTATCCAACTTGGAATGGAGAAGAGTTTAGATTTATTTGTAGCTGTGAAGAATCAAAGATAGAATTCAGTACACCGCTCTTTATCGAATGATGGTAGTGTTATTCGTGAATTGAAAATGCCGCCATAAAGAATTCGGTAGCACTCAGCCATTGTTGTGGTGATCTAGGAAGCTTTACACCTTGCTTAACAAAACAGTTCTCCAAATTATTTTGATCTAGATCAGAAATATCCAATTCACTATTATGTTCACTTTTGAAGGTCTGCATTAGTTCATCCTCCAATCTTTCGAGTGTTTCTGTCTGCAAACCTTGAATGATGCGACATGAACGTTAATGCATTTTTAGTCATCTTACTGCCTTGTACGATTTCCCACAAGAGCACCGTAGAGCGGTAGTGTTGCAAATATGCTCAAAATTATTACTAGAGTTGCTGGAGGAGGCTGCGTTCACAAAAACTGCTTCATTGTTCTTATCCAATCTGCTTCTACACCTCCAAATATGTCGGCCTAGCGATACGAAGTCCTTTCCACAAAAGTAATATACAGTAAAAATAACGAAGAAACTCAGTAAGCAAAGTCCAATCATAGTCACAAAAGTTCTGAAATCCAAAAAAATGAAGATTGCAAATCATGCAAAGACCAAATGTTAATCAAGTATTTATACATTGATAAAACTGATGACATGTGCAATGTACGTCATGCGTTTATAGCTCAAATAAAAACGATTATATGTCATTCAATTAAGCTACAATTAGAAATGTCACAATTACAAGGTAATTTGTAATTTTCCAGTCTGAGTTACACTTCATGGAAAACATGTAGAGAAAGTGTGTTGTATATAAGACAAAACAAAAAGAAACACAAATATCATAAGCAAAGTAGATCCGGGTTGTTCCATAGTTTGCCTCTGCAGCTAAAGATAAAGTAGGTTGCTCGAATTGAAAGTGTGAATAGTCATACATTTTAAGAAATGGAAGACATGAGTTATTATAGACCCCAACGGAGCTCATTGAGAGATTTACAAAGGTGACATATTTGTACTGACTTCTCAGATCTGATACTAGCCTCGAAAATTTTAAGCGCTTTCTATCCGCATTGTTATATAGGCTTTATTCAAAGCCTATCGTTAATTCCAAAATATAAAACAGTTATCCTTAGTTTTCAAAAACGTGGTAATGATCGGTAATGATTGGGGCTGAAGGGAAGCCTGGAATGTCCGGATACAGTGATGATCCTTCAAGTAATTTCAATGATGTGGTAAGAAAATTTAGGCCAGAGTTGTGCCGTCAAGTGTACCGACCTTGTTCAAGTTAAAGTTGGAACCAGCTACAACATGAGGTAAGGTTTCAGAAGGAAGACAAAATTGGCAGCCATACGGTTGTCTTAGCTTTCCAAGAGTAAGATTGTTGCCAGTAGGTAGTGTATGATTGTGGTATTTCATAGAAAAACTGAAGATGTTTACTGGTAGATTACTCAGTACGCCAGACCAGATTCCCTTTAGTTGTTTGAGTGAGTGATGCAACAAGAATGAAAGTAAGGCTTTTTTTGATGGCAAGTTGTGTATTAAGCGCTCTTTATTACTCGATTTGACTGCATTCAGTACCTCTTTCGCATTGCGTTAAATGTCATATCGCATGTTTGTTCCATTACTGGCAATTTTCCAGAGAGCTTGGATATTCACATAAGGGAAAATCAAAGAATAGCACAAGAGAAAGTTTGGCACAGAGTGATTTTGGCAGAAGGCATTTGGAAATTTAGACCAAACTGATTTTTAGCTAGAGCTAGACTTATCAATGTTGCACTGACAGGAAGGCCGAGCCATCTGCGCATACATATTTGGATACACGATTGCAAAGATTTTCTGTGACCCAAGTATTGGGTAGATCTGCAACAGTAGAATGCCATGAAACTTTGAATAATGCATACCTGTGATAGGTTATTTTTATGATGAAGAGGGAAATCATCAATGTCTTTCACTAAAGTGGAGAGAGTAATTTGGGCTTGTGCAGTTCATTATTCATTTCAAAATCGAAGTAGCGGCTAAGATATTTAAACGACTTAAGATTTTGACAGTTGGAACAAGTTACTTATCATTTAATGGTTTTGGTGTAAGCTGAATGAATCTTGTTGAAAATTTCTTAAAACCAAAATTGATACATTTAACAACCCTTGTAACAAAGTTTGCCGATTGACATCACCTTGTAAACAATTAAGTAGGAGTTGGTTCTCTTTTCCACCGTTACCTAAAACAGCCACATCATCAGCAAGCTAAAACCAATGCACAAGTTGAAACATGTGAGCACTTCCATAATGGACAGAGAAACCAAGATGCTGGCATTTCTCAGGCTTGATAAGCTGAATAAACGTATTGAAGCAAATATTGAAATGAGGAGGGCTCAGGCAGTCTCCCTGAAGGACACTGCTACGAACAGAGATATCAGGGGTTTGAATTTCTTCTGTGAAAATGGAACTGTTGAAATCCAAATATAAACTGGATGTGAGGGCCTGTACGTGGGAAGGTATATGATGGTATGATAGCGCAGAATTAATTAAATTGCAAAAAGTAATAATAATTATTTTTTGTTTGAAAATTTGTGATAAAAATGTAATTAAGTGTACGGTAATACACCTCACTATATAAAGGCAGTGTATAATGGGCGAGTCTGCATTATATTTAAGAAGAAAAAGAGAAAAAACAAAGAAGGGAAACATCATATTAACAAATATAATACACAAAGCCTAAATCAAAATACATCAATCCCAAACAGAGAAAACTAGTAACCATAATAGTTAACTCAATGTCATAAGGAATACATTTTAGAGATTAGTACACCTGGGAATTTCTACATTTGTTATGTTTGCAAAAAGTAAAGTAAGTGCATCATATAGTACGTGTATATGCTATAAAATTTAAAGAGAGAAAGGATGTGCCAATGAGCGATTTGGAATTGGTCTGCTTTTAGATAGAACCAATGAAAAGCATACCTTTCATTATCATTGCTTGGTACAGACCACCTAGTAGTTCAGTTGACGTGATTGCTAAGCTTGAAAGGGTGCTCTCCATCCTTGACAATGAAAGCAAGGAAGTAATTATTTTAGGTGACATCAATTGTGACCTTACGAAAAGAGCTGCTCTTGATAATTATGCAAGACACATGCACAATATATATGGGCTCTTTAGCCTCAAACAAGTGATTGAAGAGCCTGCGAGAGTAACTATGAACAACTCTACAATAATTGATCACGTGGCAACTACCCACCCTCAAAATATTCGTAAATCAGGAGTTCATACAATATCTGCAAGCGATCACTACACTGTTTATTGCGCTAGAAAGTTTAAAGGTGCAATTCGAGAGTGGTCACAAAAGCTTAAAATCTAGAAATACGAAAGGGTTCATGGAGGATCACTTCCTAGTAGATGTTGTTTCATCAATACAGTGGTGCTATATTTTGCCTGAAGCTAATATTTAGATATCCTAGTTAATGAATGGACCACAAGATTTAACTTTGATGTTGAAAAACATGCCCCAATGAGAGAAATAAGTGTATCTGATAAATTTTGCCCATGGAATAATATTACTTTAAAGACTCAAATGAAACAAAGAGGCAAGCTTAAGAATAAAGCTATTGAAAGCAAATCATATATCATCATGATTGCATACCGGCAAGCGCGGAACAAAGTGATTTCTTTAAATACTAAATTGAGAAAAGAATCTTTTGAAGGGAAAGTTTTGGCTTGTAAGTGAAACATGAAGGGGACATGAAAGACTACCAATGAGGCCATAGGAAAGTGATGTAAGTCTACCAGGATAGATAGCGCTAAGGATTCTGGTGAGAATGATAGAAATCAAAAATATATTATTAATCAAATGAATAGCTTCTTCAAGTCGATAGGTAAAGCTATTGCTAAAGATATTGAAGCAGCCCCAATCCCTCTTTTAAGTGGGCACGTTGATATTAATAATAAAAGCCATATATTTCGCTTTAGAGCAATCAACATAGAAGAAATGAGACAGGAAGTTAGCAATGTAAAAGCATCACAAGGCTTCGGGTTTGATTACTTCTCCAGTTATTTCATGAAACAAAATTTTCAATATATTGAAAATTCCCTCGCTGTTATCTTCGATACTTCAATTGAAGCTAGCGTGTTTCCTGATATGTGGAAAATAGCTAGAATAATACTAATGTCAAAGGATGGTGATAAGACTGGTTAATCCAACTATCGTCCTATTTCGGTTCTGCCAGAGTATTCAAGAATATTTCAGAAGCTTGGTTATAAACAGCTGTACAAATACCTTGAAGAAAATTCCTTCTGTTCTGCCAACAAGACTGGATTTATAGCTCCATATTCTACGGTAACATGTCTACTAAAAAATTGCGAAGATTGGTATGATGCAGAATTAATGGAGAAGTAACCGGGCTTGTATTTGTTGACCTCAAAAAGCATTTGATACAGTCGATCATCACATATTATGCCAGAACTTGGAGCAGTACGCCGTAAAAAGTCGTTCTCTGTCTTGGTTTAAATCATACCTCATAACAGGAGGCAATCTTGCAGAGTTAATTTTGTAGATTCCAAAATTGAGACTATTGAGACTGTAGTCCCCCAAGGTTCATGTCTGGGACCACTTTTGTTTTTATTATACATCAATGGTTTGCCGCATGTATTACATATATCCTCAGTTTCTATGTACGCTGATTATACCAGCCTATTTTCTAGATGAAAAGACTTAAAAGCGTTGAACGGAGCTCTGAACGAGGATTTGCAATGCCTAGATTAGTTGCTACAGGGTAACAAGCTTTCCTGAATATTTTTAAAACCAAATCGCTGCTGATTGCCTCAAGTCAGAAGCAAAAAGTTTTTCTGGAAAGTGGTGAAAAGCTAACATTGGAAATCAGAGGGAGGGACATTGAAGCTACCCCTCATATGAAATGCCTAGGTATCTATGTAGATCATACTCTCAGCTGAGTATGAGGTGAACAGGTGAACAAACGAATACGATATCTGGAGGTTAGCAATAAGAGGGTGGTAGTGTGTTGATAGCTATTTACCTGTATAGTTGATTCAAAGCCAATAGTGAGTTCCATTACGTAGACAGAAGTGCTTTTAAGCACCAAGATAATGTCTGGGCGTAGAGAGTAACCGGTTATCAAAGATAGAGATGTAAAAATAGAACCTCACCTCCGATATTGTTGTTTAGTTTGATGGTGTTGTGGTAAAACTGAAATCTACAGACTGCAAAGACTACAAAATCGAGCTGCTCGCATCGTAACTAATGCTAGCTATGATGCCCCAAACATGCCCCTAATAAGGAGGTGGGGTTGGGAAACCATTGGTAATCTTATCAATCAAGAAATTAAAACTGTAGCATTCAATTCTGTGAAAAATGTAGCACCTCAATATTTGATCGACCTCTTCACAAGAAACTCACTTTCTTCATCCCATAACCTTAGAAACACTGACCCTCATGTGCAGATACCAAAAAAGCATCAAATGGACAGAAATGTTTCTTGTTTAGGGTGAGCTAAAGCTTGGAATAGTTTACCGAGGCATGCAAAGCAGGCATCTTCTATAAGTCGTTTTAATGTTTATACAACACTTAATTAGCTTAATACCTGAGTGTTCTTTTTCTAGTTTGCATGTTCGTAAAACGAAATTTTATACATTTTATTTATTTTGTATGTGTTTTATGGTGTTTTATTGCTAAGTTTAATTTTTGATTATGCTCTTAACGCCCTTCTAGGTTCACTTTATTTGTCTTTAAATATTTTGTGAATATTTATTATTCTTCAATTGATGTTATGGAGGAAAACTTTAAATGAAAATGAAATTGCACGGCAATATTCAGTGATTTCAGCTAGGTAGTTGTCGTAGTTTTCTCATCAGATTGTAAATCTGTAAGCATTGATAGAAAGGATTCGGCAGACGTTCCATATATTCCAAGAGGTGAACAAACGAATACGATATCTGGAGGTTAGCAATAAGAGGGTGGCAGTGTGTTGATAGCTATTTACCTGTATATTTGATTCAAAGCCAACAATGAGTTCCATTACGTAGACAGAAGTGCTGTTAAGCACCAAGATAATGTCTGGGCGTAGAGAGTAACCGGTTATCAAAGATAGAGATGTAAAAATAGGAAGGTCTGCAGTTAATGTGCTGTTTGCTACTGGTGAGAGGGTTTTGAAAATATGTAGCAAAGCAGAATTGTAACCCAGGTATATCTACCATCTTGAAGATACGCAATACAACTCGAGAAAACGTACTGCAGAGTATTAGATTGGAAGAAAAAAGAGCACACATATGTTGTAACTGCAGTGTCGAATTGTATTGTATTGTGGTACCGGATGTGAATGTTTGTTTTATTTAGGTTTGGTTTGTTTTCAATGTCATGCAAAGTAGATGCACCGTTCCGCTTGATGTGTTACCTCTTCGTTAAAAATCGTTCATGTGCAAGGTTGAGACACGTTGTTAATTAGAAAATATGCTGTGGTAATAACTTCGCCTTTGGTAAATACTTCGCTGTCGCTATATTGAAGCTGACAAGCGGCACTGTTTTGTAATTTCATCGTAATATATTCGTGTATATTTGGTATTACTTAGAAGAATAGTGTCGTTTTCGTTTTGCACAAGTTGAGTTAGTTTAGTCATAGTTCGTTATTCTATGTATCAGTTTGCTTCGTTCAATGTCGCATTGGACATCCGACTAAGCTCAATAAGTCAGTAAAATACACCCATCGACCAAGCTGGATTCTTATTCTCATAATTTAAGATACATCTACAGATCTAGTGAAGAGAGACCAGTTAAGCATATTTTTCTTAGTTGTGTGGCTAGTGTTCATATACTTAATGATGAAATTGAAGAAGTTTCTAGGCATATTGCAATTTACCTTAGCCCAAAGACTGCGTGCTTGCTTGCTACCATAAAGGAGTATAGTTGAGATGATGAAGCCTTGCGACTTCAGTTCATGACATATACATTCTGCATTATCATTTGGAACAGTAGTTAGGACTTTTTTAGTATTGGGATACTGACCATATTGTCTATTGCAAACAGATTTGGTACGAGACCAAAGAAAATTTATCTCACAGTTTGGAGATGATTTCAGGGCATTTCTAAAAACTACCTGGCATTGAGCAACTTTAGTATATGGTAGAACAAATTTTTACCATATTTATACAATATACCATATGCTATTACCATATTTTTTGATTTCTACAATAAAAGAATGCTAATGGTGTCACTGACTTGTAGTTCAAGCCGATGACGAATATTTTTAGAAGTAATAAATTTTGTTTGAAACATCTCATTCATGACAATATCGTACATACAAATGTAAGCCTCTCTAAATAAAGGGAATCCATAATAGTTTTGAAATGCGAGTGAAAGCATTAAGCAATCATTGCAACCATCCAATGAGATAAATCCTTCTTAAATTAAATGATTTTGTCTCACATTTGGTTCTGTCTGAAAACATGGGCTTCACCGTCTTCCAAATTTTTGTAGCAAAGTCTACAGATTTGGGCTCTATCGAGCTATAGATATTAAAGTTTGCTTTCATATTTCTCTTAACTATTCGGTTTTGCTATTTTTGCAGTTTTCAAAATCTTCAGCATTGCCTGACATATGCGCTCTTTTCGTGAGTTTTGCTGTAAGCATAGTGGTTTGTTAGCCTCTCATTGAAGTGGTTTTTGTTGTTTCCCCCCAAGATCCATTGATTCAGTGGAGCCTCTGCTTCAACTCCTCTGTGAGGACTGTCTCTAAGCCATAATATTCTGCAGATAAAATCTGCCGCAAGCTCATTTGTAAGCCATTCAGCAATTCTTCCTAAAAAATTTCTTATAATCGCAGTATTGCACAATTTTTCGTGGCAAGTTAACAAACCTTGCTTTTAGTATTTAATATATCAGATGATAAGTAATTCAATTGTGTATTGACTTCAGACAGACTTTTCTAGATGCTTAACCTTTTTCCGGCTGCAGGATTTGTATCCCGTAATTTAGTATAATGTTATCGTATGATTTGGTTGCACAGTTATGAAGACACCTGTGCTTTTTGACACATTTTTAGTATCATGGAACCGGAAGATGGCTAGCAAACTGCATTTACTTGTACTGTGGGGACCTAGAAAAGTACTGGGATTTATGAATGAATCATGATTAAGAGATTTGAACAACGATATTTAAACTACTAAATTTTAATAGGACATTCATAACAATTAGTAAGCCTGTCCAGAATGCACCAATATTTCTGTAAACCTTTTCCGAATTAAAGTAGGTTGACGGAAGTACAAACGGGTGTAGTACAAGCTATTGCCTATCTCTTGTGATGGCTAGAGAAGGCTCTGAATATTCAACCTAACTCACAGTTCTAGATCTCAATGGCAATTCAGCTTTTTGCAAAGAACAAACATAGCAAGTTACAATAAATTGTTGATAATACCTTTTCAGATCAATATCAACATGAAGCAAGCCACTTTACAATCTGTAACGGATGAACATTTTAGGGCTGTTAAAGCTCTTGAGTATGTAACAGACGAATTGCAGACTTTCATTGAAGATCTTTTACAGTGTATGAACATCATAAATTGGCTTCGTGAAGATTTTGAAGGTAAAATGTTGTTTTTCGTTCTTGTGACTTTGATAGCGAATAAGTTTCAAATTATGAGCAAGGCAACATATTGAGTAGAGTTCTTGTCTATTGTGAGCAATGTTAATTTTCGACTATAGTCTTAGCATAACGCTTTCTCATTGCCAACATTATATGACTGTGGCATATAGAAAAGTAGTTCTAGATTGTCCAAGAAGTCAAGAATATTCAATACAGGATTCTTCAGAACTAAGAATGTTGATAGGCTAATTCGCATTTATAATCTCAGGAGTTGGTGCACAAAATTTATACTTCTTGTGTTCCTCAACATTTTGCATTCTATGCTTTTGAAAGTCTATTAACAGTTTTTGTGTACATGCTGCAATTTAACTGTTCCTAGATGATAATGCGTTTAGCATAAGAAGTCAAAAGGGTCTCTTTTGTGTTGTCATTGTTTGATCTATATTTAATCAGGTACCCTGAGTGCTAATCTATAATTATATTTCTGATATCTTTCACATTGTTCATGATGAACAAGATCAAAATTAATTTTGAGTTCATGATTTGCTCAAGAAAAGTTATCGGAGACCTAAAGCATGATATTAAAATGACATACTATAAAACTGTAGAGTTTCGGTCTCAAAACTCTCGAAAAAATACTTTAGATCCTTATTTTCTCTGCAAAATTTCTTTGTTTCTAATAGAACTTCCTTTGACCTATAGTCAATTTTGCCTTCTTAGCCTTCGATTTTTTCATAAATCCTTCGTAGTAAGGGACTTTTAGTAAGGTCTTCTTCTGTAGTGATATTCAAATTCAGCTTCTCTACTGATTGCTCATACAACAAACCCTCAATTGATAGCTGTAGCTGTTCCATGAAAGCTCCCAAAATCCATCAAACAAATTATATGTAACTCCTGAAATCAATCTTGAGTGTTTCAATGAATGACACAACTACTCCGCACTGTACTTATGGCTGGAACTTAGCTCATGAACACCATATATGTTTGGATCGAAACAAGCGTTGAGTAAGGGAGCTCTTTGATCTGTTGAGAATAGCTCGCAGCAGTGAAAATCGAACATAAATACAAAGATAATATTAGATAACTTGAAAGTATTCTCTCAAATATCTTTTACAGCAGACATATATGAAAATTGCGAATCAAATGAGCCTCGTAATAAAAGTCAGCAAGAATAGTAGAATCCATAGTCCTTCTATACTTCCTTGATCAAGGGAGACACTTCAACGAAGAGAGTTATTGAATTATTGATAGAACAATTAGTACGACAAGCAAGGAAACGTAAGAAATTTATACATGTTCAAAACGCGAAGAACTTGAAGCACAATCAACTGCTGTAGGAAATGTTGAAGTAAATGTTGATGAGGTTGATCGTAGGTGTATATCAACGTCAAGGTGTGTTTCACTTATTGAAATTGCTTATTGTTAAATTGCTGAAAAAGATTTGCACTTAATGGTGAAGGATCTAGAAAAGTGATTGCTGTGGTTCGTGGGGGTGCAAGAATCAATCGTGAGGGACGAAGTAAATATAGTTTTTCGTCGCAAAGACTATCAGTTAAGATATTTTTTTCATAACTGGTCACTACCGGCCAGCAAATCCATAGAACAAAAATTACTACTTCTAGAAAACTGCATTTTTTGACAAGAAACGTTGTCCGAATGTCCGCTTTTCATTATTTTTTAAAGCTTTTTTGTTTCATTCAAAACATGGGGTTGCGAGAATGCTATCGTCAGGCTCAGGGAGTGCGGCGATGAAAACGAATGGGGAAGCGCTGAGTTAAGGAGTGGCCGCAATAGGGGTGTATGCTGAGTTTATCATTGGAAAGAAGAGCATAGCGTTCTGTATTTTTGAAAAATTTATTGCAAGGATTCGATGGTAGGAAGTACTCAGGAGAATATAGCCAGAGCATTAAAGAGTGTTTCCAGTCAAACATAAGGATTTAGGTGTATTTATGATGGAAGTGTGTTGCTGTACCCATTCACGACTTCTGCTATTTTTATCTGTCAAGAAGCATTATTTTATAATATCGGATGGAGTTAACATAACCATTGGAATGGAGCAGCTATATAATTGTGAATCACTTACCTTCTCGAGCCTTGTGGGTCAAGAATGGAGAAAGAAATAAGTATTCAGCCAGAAGTATTACATAATTGCTGCTGTCAATATGTGGAGATAGTAAGTCTTGTCCAGGAGCAGTACAAACGTATTGTGACCTTTAAGAATTTTTGAGGATAAAGGTCACTTCGATATTTCGCCAAAATATTGGATGATTACCTGGGAAAATAGAATCAATGGCAGGCATTTTGTTTAGCAGTAAATTCAAAATATTATCTCTCAGCAGGAAATTGTTGTCAATTGAAGGGGATACAAATGTTGACATGGAGAGTTACAGTTTGGAATGTAACATCCACAGAAAATCGGGAGGAGGCATTGGGGTATACATAAAAGATGGAATTCTATATTTAATGATAGAGGATCTAAAATGTAACGATCTCGAAATTATGTGGCTTGAATATTCGCTCAAAAATAACAAGAAATTCCTGATTGCTATGATATCCTGACATCCTGACAATTCAAAATACCTTTGTCAGAACATTATTGAAAGAATCACTAATATACCATAAGCTACACAAAGTAGGGCAATGACACAATAACACTAGGCTAAATGTTTCAGCGTTCTTATAGATTCTTTGCACAGATAGAGATTTTACGTAATTTGATCATGCTGATTCCGTGTTTGTACTCGGAATTTTCCTATCACGTCACAGTTTTTTGGAAAATCAAAATTGAATTTTCTTAGACATGTATCTATTGAGCTCCAACAGCACACATGTCCTTCGATTTACTCGATATAGCTTTATTCACACGTATTGACTTAGGTAAGGTTTTGTTTGTTAATGCACAAGTAAACATGTATTTCTTTATGCCATATATCGAGAAAGGGTAGAAATCAATTCAGAAATGAATCAAAAGTTCAGTTTTGAGCATTCATGTATACAAATTAGGCAAATTATTGGGGAGGCAGTGCCGCGTACACGGGTGTGCTTAAATTAGTTTACCTGTTCCACGTACATTCGATAATGACAGTATTTACAGAAAATGATTGATAAATGATAATTTTTAGAAAGTGATGTTGGATAATGTCTCATGGCACACTAATGTGCTGCAGCAAGGTGGTTGACAATCAGTGGTATAAGGCATTAATTTCCTTCATTTGGAATTTTCTTATTGTGTATCTGCTCTCACTTTAACGTGCAAGCACCATAAGTTGTCCGCAATCGTAGTTACTTCCCATCGCCCTCTAACTTTTTATTCAATAAGTTATATGCCAATGCTGGTCACTCATAGCATTTTGTAAAACATCTGTTTGTGTACGCAACTACAGATGAGGGAACACATGTCTGGTTCATTTGTGAAACCTGGATCACCTGCAGTGATGCCTCCTTGCACAACATTTTGTTTTTTGAAGCTCAACCTGCAGCCTGATCAACTGTAACAATAAGTCTAGATTTGCAGAACTAGTTCAATCATTGTATAGTGAAAGTCCAAACTGATGCTACAGTGAAGGCCTGTGATGTTAAAAAATCTCATAACAAGTAAAAAAAGAGCAATTGTTATGCAGCAATATGTATTCATGAAAAATTTTAAAGGAAAATTAAAGTATATTTTGATATGATATTAATAAGCTAATTCATATTCCTAACAGGTATAACCAAATAGTTCTAGAAATACGTAAATAGTCTGTTGGTACTATAGAGCCTTATTACAGCACGAAAAAGCAGCAATATTCTTTTTACATACATAAAGGCTTTTTTCGTCCGACACTGAACACTCACTATCCGAAATTTTCATACTCTGGCGAATGTCGAGCGAAAAAAGCTCTTAAGTATGTCAATAGAATGTTGCCACTTTTTCGTTCTATCGTAAAGTTCTAGAAATCAATATTTTAGCCAGATATTGAACATCATTTCGACTATTCTAACTATAGGTGACGCAAATTGTAATACTGCAAATACATAAGGCCAACAGGTCGTTAAAACCCTTCTCAGCATAAATGGTTTTAAGAAACTAACTATTAGGACACCAAGGGTAACTGAAAACACTTCTACCATTGTAGATGTGCTGCGAACACATTCTCCAGAGAATTTTATTTACATTGAGATAACAACAACTTCTATTTATCTTGACATGATCACTTTAATTAGGAAGAATGTAACAGGCTTTATACTGAACCTGGAAAGCCTGGAAAGCATAGAAAGTAGACCATTTTTACAGAAAGTCAAGGAATGTCTTTAATATTCAGGGAATTTTCTATAATTTTGATAAAAGCCATGGAAAATCTAAGGAAAACAAATTATTTAGGTAGCTTATTTTTTATTATTTCTTTGAATGGATATTTACAATATCGTTGCCCTCTAGTTTGTCAGTAAATGCAAAATTTACTACTTTATAGTGTGAAATCGTAATTTATGATTATTACTTATCTATTAGGCTCTAATGTTTTAATTTCTGTTTGTAGATATGAGACATGAAGTAAAGGAAAAGTAGATGTTTTTGACTACCAGTGGGGGAAAAATCAGGGAAGAGTTAGGGAATGTTGATTCATGTATTGGTATTAAACCTGTGTAAGCATAAATAAAAACTGCTCTAGTAGCTACAAAAACTAAAGAAAGAAAAATATCAAAAGCACGTTGAGGATATACTTGGCTCCACATTTTACGAGCAAATTCCAACTAATGCATTGTGTTTACAAACAGGAAGCATTATTATAAATAGGAAGGAATTATGCGCCATTTTCAATAAAGAAGATTAAAGGAAAACTATGTCCCTTGCTAAACGAGAGTATCAAATGCAAAATGAACTTTTGTGACATTCTAAATCATAGAGTCTAGAAATATAAAGCAGAGTACAAATTTGGAAATGTATCAAGAACTTAAGTTCTCCCAAAGCGAAGAACAATATGCTATGCACGAAATTGACCCTTGGGATAAACTGCAGATAGGAAACGGATTCTGTGATTTCTTTTGAAAATTAGCGTTAAAGCTGAATGGAATCTAATTAGATTATAAAGAATTTATTTGACCTTAACTATTCAAAAGAAATTGAACTCCTCTCAATGCAGAAATTTTTGTTTTTATGGAAGGTGCAGTACAGAAACAGCAGTTATGCTGTTTGTTTTTTGAGGTAAATAAAGCAGTGGATTGTGGAAATCTCACAGGCGCTCTAGGTATCGATCTTAGCAAAGCATTTAATAGCTGACTTGCATTGTTGACAAATTTAGCGCATGCGTAGTAAGTGGCAGACCAAGCTGCGAACGATGGACCTAAACAAATCAAAACGTGGTCACAAATAGCTTAGCCTTTTTCCTACTTTTCCATGCGATACTGGTGTAAAATTCTTTTTACGAGCCGGATTGATAGTTGCCCGGACGGAGAAATAATCTTATTTTCAGAAATACAAATATGTTATTGTTATTCCTTGCTAGTCCGAAAATTCACAATATCTAGTCGTACTTATTTTTACCAATGTTATTCGGATCAGGGGTGGCGCAAGGAATTTTCTCCTACGGGGGGATGACTCTTCCGATAAAGGGGGCTAAAATACTGTTTTTGGGGTACTTTCACTGCCAAAAATCTCCGAAAAATAGTTGTTCACCTTCCGACAGGGGGGCTAGCATGTTCCGACGGGGGGCTATATCCCCCTCTAGCCCTCCCCTGATTCGGATTGGAAAAAGAATACTTGAAGATATTTATTTCGCATAAAAAATAGTAGCAACTATTGACATACCATTTTGCTTTTGTCACTTCAGCTACTATTTCCTCGGTAGCTGAAGTGACAAAAGCAAAATGGTATGTCAATAGCTTTAACTGAGGAAAATAGAACTGATTATATAAAGAAATTGACTTTAGCAACTGGAGAATCTCTTCCCGACCCATTCACGCTTCAAAATTGGCAAACTGATGTCAAATTGCTGCCTGATATTACCTTGGGGGACATTTACGTCTATTTGATTGAATATCCAAGTCTTTTTAGCAAGGAGTCCTTGAAAGCATATAAGTCTTTAGAAGGCTATAATTTTTTTGTGTCTGGACATGTACAAGAAGTTTTCTATCATGGATTAGAAGACAAAAGCAAGTTCTGCTTTGTCAAGTCAGAGGTTCTACCAAGTCAGAGACAAGGTGTCAAGCAGAAGCTTTACAAAGTTTGGATAGCCCTAAATAAAAGGGAGGGTTGGATACTCACAGCCAATTGCACATGCATGGCAGGGTAAGGGCTTGCATATCAACTCATTTTTAGCATTTATTTGTATCATGAACATCATGTAGTTTTTATTTCACTATATTTGCAAACCCAAAAGATTAACTAAGTAAACATTTTAAATTCATTTCAGACTTGGCTCAGCATGCAGTTACGTTGCAGCCTTATTATTCAAATTACAAGCTTGCACATTGTTGGAATTGCATAAGGTATCTTCCACAAGTAAATTATGCTCTTGGAAGAAATCAGGTCAGATGTCCCAGCCAGCTCCTTTAGCAAATATTTCTTTCAAAAGGCCAAAAAAGGATGCTACATTCCCAAACGTTGTTGATGATTATACAAATGATTTAGCCCCTTTTTGTACTCCTGATCACAAAATACAATGTAATGAGCATTGGAAAGAAAGTTATTGGAGCTTAGAGATATTGAACTAAGTGCAGCTGTTTTAACAAGCACATATCATGCAGAAAATTCAGATTGTGACAGTGAGGAGACAGAAACTGTGGATGAAGAAGAGTTCAACTGCATTCCAGAGCCACTTACAAGTCTATTTGAATCACAGGCAATCAATTTGACAAAGAAAAACTGTATAATCATGCTCAAAAAGCTCTAAAACAATACAGAAAAAGTTATTCACAGAGACATTTTGACAATCTATGTGACATCACAAAAAAGCAGTGTTTATCAGATGTAT
>WIPJ01020022.1:15750-34996 GCA_018155075.1 Cassiopea andromeda | reverse complement strand
TATACAAATATGCATAATCTCAGCAATATAATGCTACATACTACTGTAAAAGGTTTATTTTCTATGACATCGTTGAAAGCGCTTTTGATTAATACTTTTGACAAAAATAAAAATTTGTGCCAATTTTTATGTGACAAAAATAAATTTTTTGATATGGTTAGTTCAGGAAAATCAACTATTTTCCCCTCATACTGTTGGTTAAAATATTGCAAAGACATAGCTGCCACAATTGAATAATAAAATTTTTTTACCTTGCTTAGTTATAAAAAGATTCCTTGCCCCGTTCAATCTCCCAAAACCAAATCAAAATTTCAAAATTGACTATATGCGGTTACACAAAATTCTATTCTCCTGGTGTTTTGCGTCTGATGGGTGCCGGTGCGGCCATTTTTTACAACGGTTTATAGCCCACGTAATGCCGTAACCATACTATTAGTTTCTGAGAACGAATAGTATGGCCACTACTGTCAGCTCTGGTGACTCAAAACATAAAAAACATCTACAGCTTTGCAATAACTTTCAATAAAAAACAATTTAACCTTCTGTCTATCACCCATAACCAAGCAAGGCCAGCAAAAATACGTGTTTTTTACTTATCTCCACATATTCATGAAAAGTGATCATAAACCACTTGAGACGAAGACATTGCTCATAGGCCAGTTTACCCTGTTCTGACAAAAGGGAGAATACTTTAAAAACACCCCCATTTAACTCTAACTGAGGCGACTTCGTTCACTTTGAAGTGAGCTTTCTTTTGAACAACTTTTCTCTCGACTTTTCACTGTGAGATCCGACTCAAATTTGATGCTATTGGATTCTCAAAGCGAATAGTAAAACTAGTTCCACGAGCTACGACACAATAGTTGCAACGTCACTAACAATGGGGCAAATGACGAAATGTTCAATTGTTTTCCTTCATATGCTATTGCCATCGCCAAACTAATAGCGTGGCCGGAGACGCATCATTTGGTATTGAATTGCAAAGGAATGTCAGTGGCTTATTTATGGAATTAATGAAGCACGTCACTTAACCAATATAAAGTAAACATAAGCAATGGGACCTTTTCTATGAATAAGACCTGTCGTTTAATATTGTTTGCTATCGTTTGGGACATTTTTCACTTTGTTTTTACTTTTTTACTAAAATACTTAGAAAAAGTTATAGGAAAAAATACTATTAGACTAATAGTATTAATAGTGCTCTCCGCCGCCCCTGATATATAGTATATAGTATATATCGAAACTGTAGAAGCCATTCACAAAAACAACAATCGCGCTTCTTATGCGACTAGTTTCATTTGTTTATGCAGATTCTTCAGGCTATTCTAAGCAGTTTTTACAACTGCAACCGTATTTTTATGCATTTCCTTGTCATAACGCGTAAGATTCTAATCGTTTTTCTGTGACGTTAGATATTATAAGGTTTGGCTTAAATTCTCCCCTATATTTATAAATTCACTTCCATAAGTGCTCTTTTTCACATACCTAATTATCCTAGTACTCAAAGGAACACATTGAGCAAATATGATAGTGAGATTCATGATAAAGTTGCAATTTAATAAGATGTAAGGATTTTCTATCAAAAAGTAAGACTACAGAAAAGCATGTTGATCGATTGGGATTTCAAAAATGACTGTGAGATTATAGGGGCAAATATTTTGTCCAGTAGTTGCATGGAAATTTTGGTTTACAAAAGGGGTATGTTTTCAAATGCTGTAAATTCAAATACAATTGCCTAAATAGTAGTTACTGCTGAATATAGAATTGACAGTTTCAGAACAGAAAGTTAGGAACAAGAAGAAATAAATATGTACCTAGATCTATCTTGGGGAAATCTATCATCAAACACACATTTGATAGTATTCTTTAGGATTTTATAACGCAAGTTAAAAATTCAGACTTTCCATATAAAGTATTGATTTCTCCTGTCTAATGGTATATACCATGCGTTTAGAGCTATTTGTTGCCTACAAAATGCAGATATGTGTGGTGTACTCTCATATAATTTTTGCAAGCTATGAAAATGATTTGTAGGACATGGTCTCGGAAATAGACTTCATCACTTTCACCACCATCAACCTTGTTGACCTCTGAAGAAGCTGTCCATACAACGCCACCTACCAAAATGCAAATTTAGTATTGCTTGGAGTTTTTCAGCTGACATATAGCAAAATGCGAAATAACAACAGTAAGCTTTTTTATTTGTAACACTACATATTGGCTGAAAGGACAGCAAAATTGTCCAGTGTGTTAAATAAAGTGAATTCACAGTAAACCGAAACACCTTCAGTATAGCTAGTTTATGATGTAAGTATTCATCGCTTGCTCAAAAGTAACCTTTGTCGTATTCATTGCAACCACATATCTCAACAATTGCAATATCTCCTGCACGCTATGTGCTCGGCAATTTTCAGATGCCTCGAAATGAAAACGAGTTTAAGTAAGAGCATTCCGTATATCTGTGCCCAGAAAACAACAAAGATGTCGACAAGAGTTTCCTTTCTGCCTATTTACTATTTTGTGATGCTGTGCTAACGCATAGCTCCACACACAGTCAAGTGTTCTGTAGGCCCTGGGCATGTTGGTGGTGACGAAGGCAAGTACACGATTTTAATCAGCTTTCTCACATTCAGTTCATGTACGTGCTCGGCGAATATAAAGGATAATCATCATGGAATTTCCCATCTTTCTTACTTGCTGATTTCTCTCGAGCGAAACCACATGGATTCCTTCAGCTTAAAGTAAACATCCTCACTACTACGTGGTATCAAATGCAGAGGGTAAAGGGGCATGTTTCTATTGTTTCATGTAGCTAGCCTAGCCAGGGATTCTTGCGAGGAGCGGCAATCCCCCAAAACTTGGCTGATCTACCTCCTTTCAGCACCTAGATTTTGAACATTTCTATGCACTGTCGGTGTAATGCGTAAAATTGAGTGCCAGCAGTAAGGGTTGCTCAAAGGAATTGTCCTTGAAAGTACTTGTGTGCTTCGATAGAGCGGAGGGCACTCAAAAAATGCAATGCTATTTGACTCTCCAAGTATTTGAGTGTTTTGAAATGTGTACGGACGACCTGTGTACTGCGCATGCGTAATCGCATGCACTCAATTTTATTTCTTTTATCACTTCTTTCATATCTTTTCTATACTGAGTATCAATAGAACTCCTGTCACTTCTAATTTCATTTAAGGATTTCTTCAACTAATCAACTTCTTTTTCCTTCAAAAGCACTTTTTCTTTCAGTTTAGGATTATCTAATGTTGCATGTAGTCCGGAGTCAATGCACTACGCTGTAGAAGTGGGGTACACCAGATTATTAAATGCACCGGATTGGAATAGTGCTCGTCTGAACAGATGAATCCGATGCATCATCACTCCTTAAGCGCTCTTTAACATGCAGACAATTTGTTCTTCGAAGCCACAACATTCCAACATTCCGCAAGCTGTCACCATTGCTATGAAAAGTTATTTCATACAATAGCATTTTAGCAAAGTGATACAAAGAGGAGCATATCTGTATGAACAGAGGTGGAAACTGAATCCGATGTCGTGTGAACAGACAAAAATTTGACATCGGATTGCGTCAAGAATCTTTAGTGATAATAAATCCGGTATCGTTTGGACCTGGGCGATTATTCGAGTAGGGGCGGTTATTCGGTAGGTGCGCTTCTAACATATTGCTCGGTACAGGTAACAAGAACATAAATTTGCAACGATTCAACGCTCTTTTTGTTCACTGTAACTAGACCAAAAAGCAATACTATGCAGTTACAATATCAGCTTCATCAGCATCAATGTCTCTCGAAAGAAGTTCAAACGAAAAACTGAATATTTTCACTTTGATTCTACCTTTGAAGAATCCAAAATTGTAAGATGGCACACTTTTACTAATATCTGTAATGAACTACATAGTCATGACTTTAATAGAATTCTTACTTTCGTGCTATACTCTCTTACACGAGCACAATCCTTTCAAATGAGATTTCCCTCCTTCTAGAGGGGGCGCTTATTCAACAAGGGCTCTTATTCTTAAATTTTGCTCCTTCCCGGGGCATTTATTCGGGTAGAGGCGGTTACTCAACCCTTAGCAGTTATTCGGTCACTGATAATTTGTATCTGCGGTGGACAACGCTTCTGAACTCATGGAATGCAGAAATGAAGTCTAGGCAGGCGAAATAAAACGCTTGGGCATCGGACATGATCGCTTTGAGCTCGTATGGGATCTAGTCAGGGAAAAATGTTGGAACTCGGAAATTAAGGCTATTGTTGTATAGCATGGCTCCTCCACATCACAGGAAACGTCATCAGCGAACTGAAGAAGGAACATTGCACCATGATTGTGCAAAGAGAACTAAGGCAATGTCTATTGGGCAATTTATGGACTTTACGTTATTATTGGATGTTTTTCTATATTGCACCATCTTTTGTGTTGAGTATTATAAATTAGTTTAGTTTTATCGTAAAGTTAGTTGTCGTCGAAGAAATAGAAGTAGCTCAAGTAGATGAAAGCGACCCTCAGGATAGTTGCTGTGTTAGAGAGAAAAAGTCGTAAGTTTTAAATAGCCTTTTTAGAGATTCTTTATATCACTACGAGAGAACTCACGCTCTCCTCTATGTTCCAATTTAGGGATAGGAATTAAGTAGAGACGAGACCTAAGCTTCTCCCTAAATATAACACTATTGAAAACAATCGGTAGGAAATAACCGTTAATGATTGGTCTACCATTGTCTACTTGTGCCTTTGTTTGAGCACTCTACATGTTGCTTACAATGGCGACCTGAGATGCAGTTAGCTTTCAAAGGGACTCATAGTTATCAAGGAGCTGCTTCAGTGGCGCAGCGTGACCTCTGCGACTGGGTAGACTATCATAATTATTTTGGGTGGGGCTGAGTGTGGCTTCTTGAGCCTGGGTATACATATGTTAAAACATAATGAAAGTTTCTCCATGTGGAGAAAATTAGGGAGCCGTAGAAATTTGAGTCTTAGTGGAAAAAGATGGAATATTTTAATATAATTACACACTATGCGAAAGTAAGAAGTGAGAACATGGGAAAGGAAGGGAATGGCAAGCAAGCATGTATAAATAATGTACCTAATGATGCTGAAATAGCGTAATATCCATGGATGAAGCAATGCTGGTAGAATACCGCATTTAGTAGAATGCATTCACCAAAAAGAATGCCTATGCTATCTATGGCGAAAATAAGCAGTTATAAGGCTCTGCTTTGCGAAAGATAAGCAAAATCTCCCACATATTGTGATATTGTTGTGTTTTTACTGTGACGAATGGGTTTGTAAATAGACTTGTCAAAGTAAGAAAGAAGCGGAAAACCCATACATGATTCATGGCAGGCCTCCCTTTACAGTTTTACATGTTACATTTTCAGAGAACTACCCCAGATGAATATCTGTTTAGCCATTTAACTATTTTCTCAAGCAAAAATAGATTGAAAGCAATTCCTTGTGATTTTGGGATCTCTAACTAATACAAGGAAAGCTCAAGCATACGATTCTGTCAGTTGCCCGCTGTGTAAAGTATCAAAAAGACATCTTTTGCCGCTCAAAACATAAAGCAATACCTGTAAATTGAGCACTGGTTTTATGTCCATCGCCGCTTCTTTTCATTGCCAGCACCCAATGATATAGAAATGCCGAAGGCGCTAGATGTCAAACTAAAGGGCTTGCGCATTGAACCGAGTGGAGCAAATTTTGCTTTGGCGGCCGTTCTAAATGGTGGCAAAAAGGATTACCGCCAGTACTGAGCCCTTATAATTTGGTGAAAAGTAAGGGCTAATTTCATAAAGTTCCGCGCGGATTTCAAGCGCGTAAAACGGTGAGTTAGTAGGAATTATCACTTGTCCTTTTACTTTTGTTTGGATTTTGGCAATTTGTGTATTTTATTGCGACGTTTCAAGTACTATAAAGGTGGCACCTGCTGCGGTGTGGTTCTGTCTTGTTGAAATAAAGTGTTTTGGAAAGATTTCGTTACAAGGGGATCAAGTTAGCATTTGTGATTTCAATTTCATTTGCTGCAGTATTCACACTAATAACCTTAAAAACTCTCATTTTTGTTTGGAGGTCTTTTTATCACTTTGTCTGGAAAATTGAAAAATGAAAATTGATGGAGCAGCATTTGGCAACAAGTGGGGTTTATTTTCATCTTTCGAAAAATTAAAATTCGAAGGAAGGAAATGTTCGTCACATAAATAGCTATTGGAGGTAGGTTGAAAATGTTCTCTCTTTGTTTCAACTATCCACTTTCGGAGAAGGGTCTTATCCTTTAGGGGAAATGTATGAAATGAAGTGCCGTTTTGACAAAAACGATTTCTGCATCCATATGCAGAGGAAGATTTGACCATCTTCTGGAAAAAGATCCGATCCAATTTCACTTGTTAAATCTTACAATGTGGCATATTTTATATGTTTACCTCAATGGCAGCTAACAGTATACAACCTAAGTTCGCATTCATAGTTTGGTCTGCTGAGCTCGGAATCTTAAAATCACAAACAACCACGGGGAAAAGATTATTGTTAGCTTTGTGCATAAATTTTAAAACAAAAACAATGTAAATAGTTGCCAGTGGCTTCACTGCTACATTGCAAAAAAAGTTTTTAATTATATTTTCGAATTTCACAGAGCGCACATCAGCAACTGCCACCCTTAAATTACTTGAAGCGTCACGGTAAATACACGAATCGTCAAAATTTAATCGAAATTGAGGAGATAAGAGATGACTAATGATGACTCACCACATTACACGCTAAAAATCCGTTGGGAACTTCACAAAATCGGTACTTACTTTTGTACCAATTTATAAGGGCTCAGTACTGGCGCAAAATCTTTTTGCCACCATTTAACGTTGCCGCTAAAACAAAATTTTCCTCATTCTGGCAAACCGAGTTGGACATCTAGCGCCTTCGGCTCTTTTATATCATTGCCTGTACCATTATAAGGCCCTAAACGAGACTGCTCTGCAACTTGCCGAAATTGAGGCTAGAGCAATACTAGAAGCTAAAAATACGCAGCTTATTTTTCAATTCTATTGGTTGATGATCGATTAATCCATTCATAAAATTCTACACTCTGATTGGTTGAATTTAGACAGCAGAGATTCACTGCTTATTGCATGACGTAGCCTGTGTCACAACATATTGCTCCTACGCAGCATCCCTCTCAATAATGGCAGTCTAATGTGCAAATTTCATACAATAATGAATGGTTGTATTAAATGTTAGGCTTCAAGGGAATAAGCTTGTTCAAAACAATATTTTTCCTGATATCCCAGGGTAGTCACTGAGTACCTTGCATACCATGACAGTACGCCACTGATTTGCCTAGCTATCTAGAAAAGTATTTCAAGACAATGTGGGGCTTTGAATGTGCTTTCGAACTGTGGAGAGATTTTTAACCCGAGTATTTGATAAGGGAATAAGTGAAAATAGAATGAAGTCATCTTGGCTTGATTCTCTTCCTGACGACAATACACACCCTTTGCAAGGTTTAAGCTTCGTCAGGATTTAATACTGCATTTAGATTAACATTTGCAACTGAGATTTTTATATATTCTTTGATTTTAGACACAGTTACACCTTTGAAAATTAAGAATATTTGAAGAATACTCTAAGGCTCAAAGTCATTAAAGCTACCATCGCCGACATGGGGGGCAGGGGCAAATTTCTCCAAGGCCTCAAGGTCGAGGGGGCCTCCTAACATCCAATGCTGCAAGGTCTAGTAGGCCTCATTATAAACAAACAGTAATTTTCCAAATTTAATTTCTAGACGCTGTGAATTTTCTGCTCGCTTCGCTCGCAGGGGGCCTGGTCTCTCTTTTTTATCCCGGTGCCTCTGACTTCTCTCGACGCCACTGCTATCAAGGTTCAGTCAAAATTTAGGTATGATTATTAAAAAGATGTGTATTTGTTAGGTCTAATGAACGAATTTGCGTTTGTAGGTCTTCTTTGATTTTGGTTATAAATCTATGAACGTGCTTACTTCGAGGTTTCAATTACTCGTAAAAACAGTTCTTAAGAGATTGTTGTGACATTCTGGGATGCTTTGTATGATTATTGTGATTTGTCATTTTTTTTTTATCTTCGTGATTTTACGTGGCATATTTTGATTTTACAAATTAGGCTGGATTTCTCTCAGTGAAATATCCCTCGTTCTATGCATTAATGTTTACTCAAACTTTAGCAATGGTTAAAGGAGCGTGTACAAGGCGTGACATTAAAGATTGACATCAACTCCATTTGATCTCAGACCTCGTAGCTTTTGGAACTTACACTCTTTTTTTTTATAAGAATAAAGTCTATAAGAATATTGAGGCTCAAAATTGCTAAAATTTGAGAATAATTTAAGAATATTGCAAGGCTCAACCTTCATCAAAACTAAAATATTTTGATAGTCGAATCAAATTTAATTAAGAGTTTCCTCCCAACACAAAACATTTGTCACTTTGACGCTAGATATATCTATATGTTTTAAAATTCGTTGAAATTTATGGTGAATCAACACATCAGAAATGATTTAATATGTTTCTTTGATCTTAAGGCGAATTTACACCTTCTGTTGAGCAAGAACAATTTAAGAATAATTTAAGAATAATCTGAGGCTCAAAACAGAAAATTTTTAAGAATATTGGTGCTCAGAAAAGATTAGGTATTCTTATAAAATGAACAGAGTGTAGTCAGATTTTAGGCTCTATCCGCCCCTGATTTAAGGTAAACTATCCATAAAATTGTTCTACGTTTAAATTTTTTTAATTTCAACATACTTTTTCTATTTGGCTTTTACATTGCTATTTTATCACCAAAAATATTCAGCTGGAAATGTTCCAAATTAATTTTTAAAAAATTTGTTTTGAAAATTACAAAAAGAACGAGGAAATCTTTTTCACTTTTTCTCACGTGTCCTAAATCTGCTAAAACCTCATACCTAAACTGCCACAACCTCATTTCCGACTAGCGCTGCGTGAACAATACTCTGGTCTAGGACAACGGAGCTACCACCAGTTTTGTGAGTTTGAGATGAAAAGTAGTGTCCCGTGCTCGTCTGTATTTGCAACAAACACATTAT
Organism: Cassiopea andromeda; assembly: GCA_018155075.1. Lineage (NCBI taxonomy): Eukaryota > Metazoa > Cnidaria > Scyphozoa > Rhizostomeae > Cassiopeidae > Cassiopea > Cassiopea andromeda. The sequence continues at coordinate 25,922 of WIPJ01020022.1, read as the reverse complement.
CATAATTCAAATATTTTGCAAGCTCTCTGGAGAGTTCGTATCTGGAAAGCGAGCATAAATGTTTGGGAAAACCCCTCCATTTGGGCAAGTCTCTAGAGCCCCCAATCATTTATACTCGCTGCCTCAAGAGATACTCTCTAACCTAGGAGGGATCCAGGGGGCTAAGGGGCCATGCCCCAAAAGGCAGTGTTTCTTATAGCAAACAATAGGGTTAAGAAACTTTTCGCATGAAAAGACAATGAAGCCCCCCTCCAATCCAGTAACAACGCAATGTTTTACTTGACATGAAAGGCAGTGATGGTAACAGGTACTAAAGGCTCCCAAACATTTTTGCTCGCTTTCCAGATAAGAATTCTCTAGAGAAGAGAAGAGCCACGACGAAAACCATGTTTTCCTCTTTATTTATTTCGGCATTCCTTTCATTGCCAAAATTAGGACTTAGCCAGTAGACATACACGGTTTAATATGACATAGACGATATTGACATAAACATATTAATACATTTCAAGACATCATGTCTCATCCTCAGTTAACAGAACAGTGCCAGCGTGAGGTTTTATGAATGGGAAAAACAAGTGAGAAAAACAAGTGGGAAATCAAGAAAGTAAATTATGGGGAGACCATAAAGGGAAATAAACCTATTAAGGAAAAACCACCACTAAGCCGAAACATATAATGCCTAAATAAGGAAAGTGAGCTATCAAACCAAGGGAGCTATGGTAAACAGGCTATTATATAAGTACAGAATACATGACTCCCTTGGTTTGATAGTTCATTTCCTTATTTAGCCATTATATGTTTTGGCTGGTGGTGGTTTTCCCTAATAGGTTTTTTCCTGTTGTGGTCTCCCCGTAATTTACTTTCTTGATTTCCCACCTGTTTTTCCCACTTGTTTTTCCCCATTTATAAAACCTCACGCTGGCATTGTTTTATTAACTGAGGATGAGACATGATGTCTCGAAACGTATCAATATCGTTTATGTCAACCGTGTATGTCTACTGGCTAAGCCCTAATTTTGGTAATTAATGGAATGTCGAAATAGATAAAGAGGAAAACATGTTTTTCGTCGTGGCTCTTCTCTGAAATTCACAGTTCAGCTGCGATTCCCAAGAAATGTTTTAAGCTCTCTAGAGAGTTATCAAAATAATTGAATTATGATAATGTATTTGTTACAAAAGCAAACAAGCACAGGATGCTATTTTTCAGCTCAAACCACAAAACGGGGTCTAAAAAACCAACTGCAGCCTCCTCGTGGCAGACCCTGGAAGCCCTTCGGGTGAATAATGCAGCAATGGTAACTCATATGGAAAAATGTCCTACAACGGTTTGAATACTGCCATGCGACCCGACTGGCCCTCGGCGCCAGGGGATTCTGACTCTTTGTTCCCTGGTGTAAAATTGGCTAGAAGAGACACGGCTATGCGATCCAACTTGCCACTGGCGCCTAAGGGTTGTGACTCTGCCCGTAGGTGTAAAATCAACTAAGAAAGTCAAATCACTTCAGGAGAGACTACGAATTGGTACATGGAATATCAGAGGCCTCCAAGAAATAGGAAAGCAACAAATGATATGCGAAGAACTAGACAGACTGAATATCAATGTTAGGGACTATCTGAAACCTATAGCAAGGAAGAAAAGCAGTACAATCTAAGGCCAACAAAAGGAAACAACAGAAAATTCCGAATCTACAAGTCAGCGGGCGGTGAAAGAAACAGGAAAGAAGTTGCCTTTCTCGTTGATGTAAGATTAGAGTGTTTCATTGAAAGAGTTATAATCAAAGGGCATACAGCGATTGGATTGAATATCAAAGGCAAGAACAATACGGTGGCTCTCATTCAATGTTATATACCCGATATCTCTGCGAAAAAAGAGGAAGTTCTCAAAGCATATGAAATAGTAGAGGAACTAATGGAAGAACTCAATTGCAAGAAAAACAAACAAGTGATCGTCATGGGAGACATGAATGGAAGAACTGGAAAAGCGGCAATAAATGGAGTATGTGGACAATTTTGAAGTGGAGAAACCAACAGAAATGGAAGAATTTTACTCGACTTCTGCATGAAAAAGAAATTGAGATTGAAGAATACCTATAAGCCTGTGAAAGGAAGGAAGAATTTTAATTGGATAGCCAATCATGGATGCGGAAAAAGCCTTATTGACTATATAGCAATAAACGAGAAATACTCCAAAACAATCAGCAGATGTAAAGTTGTTCACAAAGTTGACAAATTATCTGATCATTACCCTGTTGTAGCGAAGGTCAAAATCAAAATGGCAAAACCAAAACGATATACCAAGACGGCAAAAACAGATAGAGAATGTTTGAAGGATGAAAACAACAAGAGAATATTTCAAGAAGCCACAATCACAGAGACATATGAATTCACATGGAAAGAAATTTCAGATAGAATAAGGAAAGGAGCTGAAAAAGTAATGCCAAAACAAAAAACGGAGAGGCGACAAAATTGGATGACAGACGAAATCTTGGAACTAATGGATGCTAGACGGAAAGAGAAAAACAGAAAAAATCAGAGACATGACAAGACAAATTCGACAAAGGTGCAGAGAAGCAAAAACTAGAGAAGTAGAAAATATTTGCGACAGAATACATGACCTAGAAAAAAGGAACGAAACCCGGAAAATGTATCTCATGACAAAACGGTTGGCTCCGAAATCAAATATGAAAAGTGCTAATTTTCTCCTAGCAAAGAATTGAAAACATCTTACCAAAGAAAAGGAAAGAAAGCAAAGATGGAAAGAATACATGGAAGAGCTGTATGGGTCAAACAGACCTGGAATAACTCATATTGATGTTCAAAATTCGACAGAAATCAGTGATGTTACAACAGTGGAAATCCTGAATGCAATGAAATCACTCAAAAACAACAAAGCTACTGGTAATGATGAAATTCCAATTGAATATTTGAGAAGCGTAGGAGAAGATACAAAGGCAAAAATAGTACAAGTGATCAAGAACATATACAAAGGAGATGAAATTCCCTCAGAGTGGCTGGAGACAGTTTTCATTGTTCTCCCGAAAAAGCAAGTTACTCCTAAGTGCGAAGAACATCGAGTAATAGCACTGATACCACATGCAATGAAAATCCTCAACAAAGTCACATACAACAGAATATCCACACATCTAAATGAGCAACTCAACCCAATGCAGTATGGTTTCAGAACAAAAGTAGGAACAATTGAGAGCATTACTGCCTTGAAAACAATACTGGTGAACAGAATCAACAGCAAGCAAGATACCTACATATGCTTCATTGATTTCAAAAAAGCATTCGACAGGGTTGAACATGATATTCTGATAGACATCCTGAACAAGAAAGCAATTCCAGCCAACGAAATTCGGATAATCAACAAAATATACGAGAATCAAATTGGCTTCATGAAGGACGATTCTGAAAAGCAGTACCCAATTGACATAGAAAGAGGAGTGAGACAAGGATGCAGTCTGTCACCAATTCTCTTCAACACATACGTAGAAGAAACATTCAAGTTGATGGATAAAAACCTTGGCATCCCCCTCGCAGATGGGAGAAGAATTTGTCACATCAGCTATGCCGACGACACTGTCCTCTTGAGCGAAACTGAAAAAGGAATAAATGAAATGCTTGACTACATTCAAAAAGAAGGCAAAAAGTACTCAATAGAAATGAATGTCACAAAAACAAAAAGGATGGTGGTCACAAACAAAGGACACAAGATCGTTGATGCAAAAATCGGACAAGAAAGAATTGGGCAAGTGAGAAAATTTCAATACCTAGGTGCTACTATTGATGACAACTTGCAAAATGAAACTGAAATATGGATAAACATTGCAAAAGCCAAACAAAGTTTCTGGAAACACAAAGAACTCATGAGGAATAATCTACCTATGCGAACAAAAAAGAAGCTGCTCAACACTCAAGTATGGTCGATTCTAAAGTATGGTTCAGAAGTTTTTTCGCTTACAACAGCTCTGAAGAAGAAAATAACAGCTTTCGAAATGTGGTGCTACTGAAGAATATTGAAACTAAGCTGGACTAACATGATAACTAATGAGGAAGTGCTACGGCGAGTTGGAGAAACAGAAGCAAAGTTGCTGAAAATGGTCATCAAAAGGAAAATGACATTCTTTGGACATATAGCAAGAACATCAGCCGGCCAGGAATTGAAAACCATAATAGAGGGAAATGACAAAAAGATAGGAAAAGGAAGAAGGCGAACATGGTGGGTAGAGGACATAAAACAAGTGACTGGAAAGAAGAAGGTTGAAGAAAATATCAAGCTTGCAGAGAACAGGAACAACTGGAAGACGCTGGTAAGATCAAATTTTGGAGGAAATTAGGTCCATAGGAGAAACCAACGATCGTATCGTCATCGGTCATGGTCAAGAAGAAGAAGAATCACAAAACCCCTGATTCAGGCCATTCTCAAGCAGGAAGTTGAGTCTAAATCGCAGTAAATCACACTGACAAGTACATGTGCTGTTACAACGAAGACTCTTCTGTTGGAAGGTCAAAGTTTTAGGATCTTTCGGGGTTCATGTTCAACAAAGCAGCTGAAAAAATATGGAAACCAAAGCTACGCTGAACACAAACTGATAGAAAACTGGAGGTAGATCGGTTGTCCTAGACCAGACTATTGTTCCCGCAGTGCTAGTCAGAAATGAAGTTTTGGCAGTTTAGGAATGAGGTTTTGGCAGTTTTAAGACACGTGGACAAAATTGGAAAAAGTTTTATTGTATTGAAAAAAAATTTTGTTAAATTAATTTGGAAAATAATAATGTAAAAGCAAAAATGGGAAAAGTATTTTGAAATTAAGAAAATTTAAGCGTAGAAAAATTTTATAGTGGCAGTCTTCGGCAACCATAGTCTTCTTACCACTTTCGAACAGATGTTGTCCTGCTGTTATATTTACCTCGGTTGCATGGGTGAACAAAGAGAGCTTTAAAAAACAGCGGCAACATGCAATGATGGCAGCCAATAAAATGTGTTAGGCATTGGAGACATGAATATTTCAAACCTCTCTCAGCCATCTCTAAAAGGTGCAAGAGTGCCACCTGGCCATGTTTTGGTGCATGCAAAGTTCCAAGGCAATCAAATTCTCCATTTGATTCAAGGTAATAAAGCCGCGCTCCCCCTTCTACCCAGAATATCAATGAACCAATAATCTACGTAGATAATTTTCATTCATTTATCATCAAGCATCCCTAAGTGCAATATAAAATGTATAACACACGCATAAATCTTTACACAGAATGCACCCAGGGAAGTAGACGAAATTAACAGAAGCGGCTACATTTTTACAATAAACAGGGGTCAAGCTAAAACTAGGTCTCTGTTGAAGGGAATAATGTAACCGTTTTGTAAATATCTTCTATTTGGAAGCAGTGTTCTCTGACTTAACAATAGCGTAGTGCATACAGCAAGTAGCTTACAGGTTTCTATGGCAGGTATAATATAGCCTATGTCATAGGCTATATTATATTTTATGCAAGAAATGCCATAGAAACCTGTAAGTTACTTGAATGTACTACATTATTGTGATTCAACACTGTTCAAAGCTAGATATCTTTCATGCTAAAAACACTTTTTTTCACTGTAAAAGCAGGAGTCATGATGAATGAATGACAGGAGCCAAATGAACCTCATACAAGTGGATTAATTATAATAAACTAACACCTAGCTCCATGAATATGAATTAAGAAAGTAACTTTTCAGTTTTGAGGGAAAATCCAAAATAGAACTAACAAAATGTAGGAAGAGTGGAATTGTGTTCCAAAGTTTAGCACCAAGTAAGTGAATTGTTTGTAGACCATGTAAGGTAGCATTTTTGGTAGACTTGAAGAAGTTGCCCCTAGTAGCTTGGTGAGTCCCAGTTCTGTGTACAGATGAAGTTAATTTGATGTAATCATGGAGGCAAGAAGGAGAGAGCTTGTCAACAGATTTATAAACAAAGATTACATGAGAATGCAAAACTAGTACTATAGACAGCTTGATTGGAGTCAAGTAGATCATGGAAGTTAAATCGATGAGTAAAATTGGCAGTTTGGAGCACTTCTGTGAACAATCATATTGTACTGTTTCATAGAGTGAGACATCTCTGCAAAATTCCATCACCTTCTGCAATGCCTTCATACCAGTATACAATCTGGGATTTTTGCTTTCCACAGATTCCAGCCAATATTTGTCTAGGACAATATGGTTTGCCATTTGAGCTACTAAAACTTGGGCAAACTTGGCATAAATGTTGATAAATCTCACCAAAAGTCACCAACACTCACCAAATCACAATTATCAAACTTAGAAATTTGATAATTGTGATTTGGTGAGTCTGCCAGGTAGCTTCTGGAGTCCTTTTATCATTATTTGTTCTAATGGATATCCCCTTACTGTCCTTGGTATTGCTTTAATTCTTGACATGAAATGATATGAGACAATGTTGAGAGCTAGTAGTTCAATTTTCAACATCACATTGCACATTTTTTATAGCAGTGAAATTGTCATTGATTAAGTAAGCATCAAATGATATTGTTAAAAATGAAAATGGATTTGCTATAGTCCAAATACTATTTGACACTGAAATTCAATGGTGCGAAAAATAGAGTCATACTTGTGGAAGTGGTAGTCTAGTTATTATATTATCTAGTGCAGAATACTTGTCATTCAACAGTATATAAACCTTTGACCCAGCCTAGCCATTTTATAGATACTGGAATAAAGCCTGTGGTTCAAGAAGGTTTAGGAATTGTTGACTTTTACTCATCAAATCAAACTGCAGTCATTTGGATACCAGAAGAAGTACTTGTAGCAAAGGAAAGCTCCCTTCAAAAGAAGCTCACCAAATTTGATAAGGTATTTATCAAGTTTTTCTCTATGAACATCATATGCTCTATGTCATTTCAATTTCTTGAGTTGATTTGCTCATGGTTGTGTTTGACTTATTATTGGGTCTAAACTGTTTTTATACATTATTATAGTGTTATGGAGCTAATACCATTACTCTATATTACTATATGTCAGCAATGTAGGGCCTATTTCATGAAAAATGGACAACATACTGAAATGTCAGTTCAATATCATTCCAATAAGTGTGGATGGTAGTGTAATAATGCATAATAATAATAATGGAAAGGTAACTAAGCAAAAAAATGTGGTTTAAATGCAAAGGACTAGGGAAGAGGTTGTCAGTATTGTTCCTTATCCATTTTATGCACTATCCAGTAGTTCTCAGATTGTCATTACTGAGACTCACCCCAATAAGAATTTTCAACCACCTTTCTTATGATATGAGTCTTATTTCAGCTCAGTAGCCCTCTCAATATATTGAAAAATCTTAATTGTATCCTCATAGGATCTTATTCCTTTGTCCTTTTACCAGTTTTCATTTATTCTTGCTTGTTCAATTAAATGGGTTTTTCATCTATAAAGGGTACACCTCTATCTTTTAAAAGGACATTTCCCTAGTACTTAGAGGGCATGGTTAATAACTTCCTGGGGCTTCACCCCGGTCCCGGTCCTGAGCCCTCTGAAATTTTATTGGTTGGAATTGCCCAGGAATAATTCTTTGGAAAGTGTACCACATCTTTTACATTTACTGTATACCATGACCAGATGTGAATGTATCCATTTACAAGAGAAAGTTAAACTTTGTAAACTTCAAATAAGATTCATGAAGTGCTTTTGATTTTAAGGGGTTTTGCAATGGTATTGCCTGCATCCAAGTGACAAATGTGAGCCATCAATATTACAAGAAGTTACAGTTATTTGCATTGACTATTAGCAATGTCACTCTTGTTCCTGTTAAATCATCAATGGAGATGGTTAAATTTCTTGCTCATCTGGTATGTTATAATATATTTGCTTCTGTTCTAAGCATGGCTTATTTTTCTCAAAGTAGAATACACCAAGCCTTTTGATTTTAAGTGAATAGGACAAATATTTTGCAAATATTGAAGTCCTCTTTTATCGAGTATTTTAGATAAATATTATTGTAAATAGTCTGTTGGTACTACAGAACTTTACTACTGCATGAAAAAGTGACAGCATTTTTAGACATACTTGAAGCTTTTTTTATCAGACACTCATCAGATTATGAAACTTCAGATATCAAACAAAAGGTTAACTGAGATATATATCCAGATACAGTTGCATGTGATTGGATGTGTCTAATAGGCCCCAAGAGTGGCCAATTAGAACTTATTCGCCATTGTTTGCTTGAAGAGTCCCAGTGAGAAAACAAACTCTTTTTGTCTACGCAAGACTGGATTTTGAGTCTTTATGTAAACAGATTCCAAAACACTCAAGTGAAAGGAGGATCTTGCTTGCCCAATCATCGGAAAATTATCACCTGTATATGTTTTGGCACATTCTGGATTTGTAATAAGATGTTGTCCTGTCAGCCTCACAATAAATTTTAGAATTGTTGTTTTTACACATATGAGGTGGCTGTTCTATCATGGTATTCCTTTTCTTTCTGATACTCGTAGGAACATGTTGTTTTATCCTGTCTGCCAGTCTCTGCTTAATGCGTCGTGCTCTCATATGCCAAATAAACAGGGGGGTCGTAATAGACGGGGAGGGGCCAGAAATTTAATAAATGGGAGGGTCAAATATACGGTGGGGATTAGCATTTGAAAAAGGCTTTAAATGATTATACAAGAATGGAAAGAGCAAAAGCAGGTTGTATTTTTTAGTTTTATTATCTGAGAGCATAAAACTAAAATATATACAGCAGTACGCTATTTTGCCATGAAATTGGGCGGAAATAGTACTAACAAACAATGGAAATGAAATTAGGGGTTTGTAGAAAAATTCAATGTCCTTAAAATTAATAAACAGAGGGTCCTCATAAGGCCCGAGGGGTTGGAAAAAACGACAACATTAATAAGTGGGGGGACGTTTATTTGGCACCTGAGAGTATGGACCAAACTTCACATTAGCACGAAAATTTATAAACTACACAACTTTTTTGGGTGGTAGGAATGCTATCTTCTTTTAGCAGATGGTAGCATAACTCTAGTGTTTTAAACCACACGGGGCTTCACAGCATAGTAGCAAGATGTAATGGCTTTACTGATTTGATTTTCAAACTTTGATGAAACATTACCAATCCTGGGCAATTTTAGGTACACCGGACACTTCTCTGGACCAAGCGTTTTTTTCTGTCCATTTTCAATGAGCAGTTGTTTTATTTGGTCGAGCTTTGAGCCCCATTTAGTGTTAGAGCAAGTCATAAGTGCCTTGTGAGGTTTTACTGAGGCCAATCTTTCTTATCTTGAGGCTAAAGGAATTCGAATGAATGCATTGCCCGGTAATTGTTGGTTTCCTGTAAACGCTAGTAGGAAATCCAGTGCCCTCTTTCTCTACCAAAACATCTAGAAAATTCAAGAAGTTCTTTTGCTCCTTCCTTACTATGAGTTTTAGAGCTGGATGTAGCAAGCTAAGTTTTTCTTGAAAGTGGTCACAATCCATCTGGGAATCAATGATGACAAAAGTATCATCCACATATCAAAATTAGACACCTGGTTTTTACTGTGTTGTCAAAAAGCCTACTTTCATGAAAGCCAACAAAGATGTTTTGCTAATGCCGGCCCCAAAGGGTTGCTCATTGCCATACCGTCTAACTGCTTATACATATGGTTTTTGAAATTACATGCAACTCCTCGTATAGCGATTAACAGCAATTTTCCTCAGGTATCCTCAGGGAATGGCAGGCAATCAAGGTATCCTTGATACAAGGCATCAGCACAACTCTCTATGGTATCATCTAATGGAACGTTCGTGAACAAACTGCTGACGTCAAAAGAGCATTGAAATGTTGTAGCAGGTTCAAGATTGCTGTTTTGGATAAAGTTGGCAAATGTAAAGGAATCCTTTACACAATGTGAAGAGTATAATTTTAGACCCGGTGCCAAAGTTTCTGCTAACCATTTAGCAAGTTCGTTTTGAGAAGAGCCCATCATCGGTAAAATGGGCCTAAGTGGGATGTTTTCTTTATGAGTTTTGGGCAAGCCATAAATTCGTGGTCACTGTGAACCTGTGGGCCGAACCCTTTCATAAGCATCATGAGCTAGGACATTTTGGTTTGCGAAGTCTAAGAGACATTTTTGCGAATAGTATAGACACTCAAGTGTAGTATAGACTTTCTGTCAGCCATTGTCTACTGAATTTATATA
>WIPJ01020022.1:0-11751 GCA_018155075.1 Cassiopea andromeda | reverse complement strand
TGATGATGATGATGATGATGATGATGATGATGATGATGATGATGATGAGGATGGTGATGATGGTGATGATGATGATGATGATGATGATGATGATGATGATGTTGATGATAATGATGATGATGATATCTCGGTGCAAAAGTCAGTCGAGCTCATGACTACCTGAAGAAGGTTGTGCTGTGGTGGAGAATCCCTTCAAAGCCATCTTGTGTATCGCTGCGTTTAAAATTTTCCAATACAAGTTACAGATAGTCTCCGCGATATGTTTCAATTTATAGAGTTGTATTGTGTTGCCCCTCTTTGAGCAGCAGGTTAGAGAAAGTGGTTCAGGCAACCTATTTACCTTGTGACAAATGTGGCAAAATTATCTTAAATGTTCGGCCAATGTAGCCAAGCTCTAAAATTCACTGAGATGTCTCTTGCTATTGGATGATCTTCTTTGCTCCTATGGTTTCATTTTGTCGCTTTTCACCAGACTGCTTTCGATTTCTAATTATTGTATAAAGCTGAGCTCACACTATAGATTTTTTTGTCTATAAATTCAGATAGTCATCGACAAAAAGGAAGAAGTCGTATAGACATTTGTCTACAGAAAATAGAGTTGGAAAACTATTTGTCCACTGCACCTGATGGATAAAACATTGAAAAAGAGAGGCTTGTGGCATTTATCTGTGCTTAGATATTGAAGAAAAAGGAGACAAACGATTGAAACAGGAAGTTTTATCGATCTATCGATAAACGCGTAGCCATAACGGTGTTTAGGGGTCTCAAAATTGTCCTGGAGGAATCGTTTTATACAAGATCTGAGAGCTTGTTTATATCATATAGCCACGCGAATTCACTATCTTCCCAAGCTGCCTCAGGCTTTTGGTGATTATGGGTTGTTAAATTCACAGATAAAAATGAAGGATCATTGATTTTATACAGATATTCCTGAACGTAGTTCGTTTAAAAGGGCTGTTGTGAAGTTATATGGGATACGCACAGCTCAGTTCTGCAGCCTTTGCAAAGTCTGGTATTACTGCATTCCGAAACCAGGCTGCAATATTTCACTTGAGGCTCTACAATACCCCAGTTTATCTGCAGCAATATCTCAATACAAATCATTATCATTTCAAAATTCATGGTATGCATAAAACAACGTAATTTCGCTTGTGAATAATTTACTATGCAGAAGTTGATATTTGATCATTTCCATCTTCAATGTATCTAGATACTTTCCGTTGGGGGAAGGGGGTGTTTGACCATCTGACCAACTACTCTCACTATAAAAATAGGCCACGAAAAGCGCTATGACCAGCGGGATGCTAATTCGCCTGCAGCATGATCGACCTTTGACCAACTTTCTTACAATCTCTTACATGTTGGGAAGCGTGACGTCCCTCCACCACCACTCCCCCCCACAAAATACAACACTGTCAGGCTTCAAATTACATTTTTAGTAAAAAGTTATTTCCTCACTAAAAGGCGTTTACTTTCAATCTCAGTTCTCGGTTTTGTTTCCATTTTATATTTCATATATCTATACTTAAAGTTGGTATTTGCAATATTAAGTTAGTACTAATTTAAACGAACTATATCCTATACAATAAAAGTAACAAATTAGTAGCAGATGCTGCAGGTGCATTCTTTTCCAGATCAATTTTTTATCTTACTTTTGAATGGTAGAAGAGAAGGTTCATTTCGGATTCAGTTCATCTAGGGCAGTGCTTCTCAACCGGGGTGCACATGCACCCCTTGGGGTGAATTCGAGATACTAAGGGGTGAAATTTTGAAAAAGGGGGAATTGGGGGTGAATTATACACAAAGGGGTGAAGTTGTAATTGGGCAGCTACTTTGGTGTCAGCTGTATAATACGGGTTTCCTGTCATTTCAGATCGTTATAAATCGTGACCTACGGCTAAAGTTAACAAAGCTAGTACCAAGTATAAAAACTCTTGTTGATCGACATCAAGCCCAAGGCTCGCATTGATAAGTATGTTATTTGCATTTAGTACTAGCTTATTACAGACAAAAATAACACCCATTTGTCAACATACAGTATTTGTGCTGTGTTATAGTATACACCCTATGTCATTATCTCCTAGTTTTGATTTTCTGCAATATGACGATTTGTCGTGGTAGGGATGAATAGCTGAGAATTGTTTCTTAAAAGGGTGAAGTGGATCAAAAAGGTTGAGAAGCACTGATCTAGGGCATTGCTGAGGAAACTCCCCCTAAACGACGGTGATTCCAGCCCCAAGCTTTTACTTCTTATTGTAGGTAATGTGCAAAGGTTTTTTGTCCTTAGATTATACTCTACACACTTTTCATGAAATTCCCACACAAACGATAAACTAAGATGATTTATTGACTTGTAAATTTCTATCAGTGGTTTTTTGTAAATTTTTCGCATGAATGCAAACACTACCAATGCAGGTAAGTTATATCTCAGAGGGGAACTCACAGTCTTCATAGAGAATTCGAAGCAAACATCTTTATGTGTACGGTTGATCTCTTTGTTTGCATCTTTATTAAAGAATGCCCATATCAAAGGGCAATAATTGAAATGCGATAGTAGCATTGCATTGAGTAATGCTTGTTCTCTGGAAATATATGTGTTTAGTCTAGAAAAGGCATTTATATTCATGTTTACTTTAAAACCCAATGTTTTAACGCGTGTTCTAGAATTGATTAGCGATCTTTATACAGCCAATAACTTAGTTGTCATGTTCATTGGTAATAATTCGAAAAAAGTACTTATTATGGGTTACTCCAAAATCCATATTAATTTTTGCTGATTTGAATACCCATCTCGCTTCTTTTCTTTAGCTCCCACCTGTTTGTGGTTTTTGAAATTTTGGAATTGCTTTAAATCTGCGTGGATCATTTCTCCTAACATGCGAATGCAGCGACTGCGTTCAAGCTCAGTTAATATTCACTTCTAATGTTTTGCTGTTTTTACTTGACATGAGCACTTTATAAGAACAGATTTTTCTAGATGCCGTTCCTTATATGTTTGCATATTTCCTCTTTCCACGCTTATTTTGACCCAACCCCCACCCCGCCTTTAAAATATTTAGAACAACATCCAGAAACATTTAGAGACCAATTTTATAGCGTATGCCAACCTTATGCCCCTCGAAGACCATTTATTGATATTGAGGCTTTAACTGAATATACAAAATTTTGTGAAATATTACATAATTTCACGATTGTTGTTACATGAAATAGGTAATTGACGATCTTTTGTACTATTTTTTAGGCCTTGCGGAGCTTTGCAATGGACCCCTCGAAGTACGGTGACGCATTTCGGCTTCTCCATCAACTTTTAATTCAAAGTTCTTTAGCGGACCAATTAGTATGCTAACCTATGCTGTTCATGCACACCCGTCAAATTATATACATATCCCCTTGAAATTCTCAACCGAAAAGAAGCAAATAACGGAAAGCTGGATTTTGATTTTTTATATTCACGTAATTAGCTTAAAAGCAAAGTTAATATGTTCAAATGCTGCATAGTTTTTTCCCCTTTTTTTTCCAGCAAACGTTGATGAAATTATTAGAGATATATCTAAATTTTGATGCCTTTCTTTTCAGGACATGAGAACCATTGTTGGCTCTACTGCTGCGCAGCACATAAGGTCACTCTTTGACACTTCTAGCTAAGTAAGGGCGTTCTACTGTGAATTTATCATTCATTTGTGTTTTGTTAGAACAGTTTTTGCTTTCATATATTGTACCTGCAACACTACATCTTCAATGCTACTTTAGGTTTCTTGATGCTCGTCAACAACCTGGGCGTACGGGTCTTCCTTTGCCCAGGTTTGGTATAGTCCCATGATCACCCGAAGTCATCACATGGGTTTAACTAGCCTGCAGTAACATGTATGGTTTCAGCTATCTTGTACTGGAGTATATAGAATACAACTTACCCTAGTCTTCTATTAAGACGGCAAGTTACGTCGGAATAATTCTTGAATCACATTACAATACCTTATGCATTATATTAAATTGATTATAGCTGCGGCTTAGGACTATTCTATTTTTATCGATTTGTGATGCATTTAATCCATAATATCACCCAGAAATGTCCTTGTTTTTCTTGCAGAATTCCAAAGTCCTACTTTCTGTTAACAATTTTCATAAAAAGCAGTAGTTTCGATGCAATGCATAACCAAAGGCGACTTTTTCTGACGTCTCTCTTTAAGCAACGTGCTTTTGAAATTTCTGATGCGTGAAAGCCAGGTGTTTTCTTGCCCCATAGCACTATCTGCGTCACTTAGCCAAGTTTCTAGCCTAATATCTTTACGTGGTTTGTGAGAGCGGCTTATAATCAAGGGTAACCTTTATTCAAATAAATACAGTATAAATTTAAGTTTGTTGGCACATTGTGTACGTTATAGCTGGACATACATGCCTCTTCAATTGATCGAATTCTGGTGTAATTTCATTTCATTGGTAATTTGGTTGTAATTTGATTTCATAACTCTCATTGTTTTCCAACTACTATTTTATTTTGCGGATCTTTGTCGTCTATATTTAACCTATGTAGGGGTGATAAAGCTCCGCATAGTGAAATAAAGTTAGAGAGGAGGAAGCGAAAGTTATTTGTCCTTCAAAGCACTGCACATTTTAATTCACAAAGCTTTCCGAAAAAAGAGAGGTAGGCAGTGAGAGGTAGCCAATGCTTCCATCGGCTATTTGTATGCGAAAGCATTGTATAGATTCCTTGTGCACTTCAATCTTTTGGGAAAGCGCTTTACTTGTTTCTTTAAAAACTGGTATTTTACTGCAATTGCATTAAAAATTCAAGCATTTCTCTTCATTTCTCTCCACAATTTGATTATAAATGTACAGCAGCTCGAATTAAATGGCGATTTTTCACCAAAGAACCAGATGGATTGTTGGAATTGACAAAATACTCGAATTATCGGGACTCGAACAAGGCAGCATAAACACTAGAAGTGTCTTATGGAATGTAAAGGGACTTAAAAATGTGTCCAATTGCCGAACTTTTGAATTAGTGGGCGTATAATGATAGCATTTCTATGACAGTAGGCAGTAGGCTTTCTGTTAATACTACGAAAGAGTAAATATTTGGAGATTATCAGTATATTAAGTTATTGGGAGATAGTTTTATCGGACTGAAAAAATTAATTTAGGGCCTTGCTTTTGCAGTGACCTGCAGAAAGATAGATGTTGCTACTTACTTTTGTTCTTGCAGTCGTGGAATAGCATACATTTTGAAGATTGCCAGGGAAAAGACATGAAAAGATATATTTGTGTGGTATTCAGTCATGGGATAAAGCACATTGAAAGACTTGCAAGGCAATAATTTCTCTAAATCTACACGTTTCCCTGGTATGCTTTACCACAGAAAAGTTAGTTACGGGCGCATAATGGAAAGCGTCTTTATAGCTCGCTTGGAGAATGTTGAAATGTAAAACATATATTTAAGAGATTTTATCATGCGATGTTAAACTCAACTCTTACTTTGCTGATAAATATTGAAGAAAAAAATTTTATAAGCTGGGATCTTGAACAAGGTCCAGGGTGTGGAAAAATCGAAAGTCAATAACCCCACCCCTTCTATTTGATACCGGATAGTGAATGGCAGTTCTCGACAACTTTGTGGCAAGATCACCTTAGTTTACTTCTGTTGCCATAGCAACTAATTTAATTATCAGTAGTTGATAAAATATTAATAATAAGCCCACTGTTATTGTTCAATATGATAATGGTAGGCTGTATCTTGACAAGGTTTTCATTGTAAATGAATAGATATGAGTGCAATGAGTTTCTATTGTCTATTTTCTATTAGCATTTGAGGTCTATTTTTTGTTCATATTGCTTTTGAAACACTCTTGGGATGTGCTAGGCATATAGCTATTGTCATTCAGATGTTGTTTGACTTGCAAAACATAAAACTGTGAGTTGTGTAGTACTTTGTTGGCTGCTGTCACTATATCACAATCAAAAATAGGTGAAATGAGTCATCCCCAAAATATTATGACGCACTTTTGCTCAAATTTCATATAGTTTGGAGAAATATCAGCTTTCACGTGAAATTAGATGTTTGTGGGCTTGGAATTCTTTTACAGAATGCATGACACTCCTTTAATATGACCATTTCAATGGCTTGTCTTATAAGAAGTAGTACACGTTTTTTTTGTAAGAAAATCGTTATTTTGCCTGAGCCTCAATTTTCTTAAAATTTCCCGAATTTGAACCTGAAATTTTCTTAAATTTTTCTTAACTTTTACTGAAATAAACTGGCTAGAGTGGTTTACGCTTTCGTTAATAATATTGTATACTTGAATTTGAATTCCATCTTTAACATTTTGAATGCAATAATGAGGAAATATCAATTTTTGGCCTATAAAAAACACTGAATTTTGGAAATTGAGCCTCGTGATTTTCTTATGATTTTCTTAAGATTTTGACGATTTGAGCCTCATTTTCTTACAAACTTTTTTCGTATTAAAAAAAACGTGTATTAGGGAAGGAGAACGTCGACCAAGGTCAATAGGGAAGAAGTGTAAATTTGTTATACCTTATAGCATACCTAATTTTAGTGTGCAGTGATAACCAATTTGTGCAGTGATAAACTCAAAACGTGCAGTGATAAATTATGAAATGTGCAGTGATAAGAACGGTGCTTAGCCATTTTGGTCACACTTGGAAAAGAGTCCTAACTTGTTTTGTACGTACATATTGCAAAGTTTAACTGCTTGTCCAACATCTCCTTTGGAAAATGCCCCATAACCATGACAAAAAATATTCACAAATCTTAGAATACCTTATAGACCTAAATTTCTTGACAACAATGTACCAGATCACCGAATGTACTGTGAAATACAACTGCTCAGTTTACCTGACTTTTCTTTTACGTTATACCTGTTTTTTAGTAATTTTAACACTATTTTTTAAACTACTGGAAAAATATCTCAAAATAACCCATAAAACGTGCTGGCACATATATACCAGGCCCCCTATTGGTCTTAACCTCTCAGAATGCTTCATTTCTTGTAAAATGTGCATTGATAAAATTTCCTTAAAATTAGGTATGCCTTATAGCAAAACATACAGAGGTACAGTAGGAACTTACCGAAAAAATCGTTCGAAATATACCTCATCTATCCATTCGCATAGCTCTGAGCTTGCTAATTATCTTGTTAAGTATTTTATTGTTATAAAGAAAATAAGTGGGTTAGAAACTTAACTTCAAATTAGTATTTTCTTTCTTCAAAATTACAAGCTTAATCAATGTCAAGGACACTGTACCTAGATCGCTCCATTCTAATGTAGTCTATGAGTTTAATTGTGTAGAATTTACTTCCACTTATGCTTATGTTAGTGCGACAAGCCGACATCTGTCTACACGAGTGCGTTAACATCTTTCTACAGCTAAAAACTCTGACATTTTTTAACACCTGAAGAGCTCTGATAAATTTAGAAAGGCTTCTAATGATAGTTGTTTCACAATTTTGGACTCAGCAAGCACTTACCATCAACTTAAAACTAAGGAAGCGTTGCATATTTTGCAGGAAAAGCCTATCTTATATAAACAGGCTCAGTACTTCGATGTTTTATTTAATTGTATGTTAATGTGACAAGACTGTACAAATAGGCTAATATATGGCCAAAGTTGATTGAACTTCCTGTATTGATGGTAGGACTAGTGCTTTTCGATCTGAAAAATACATTTGACACAGTTGCGCGAGGCATCTGTCGCAAGACGCTGGAGTACTATCCTATCCGGCGGTGGGAATGTACATGGTTCGAATTCTACCATTCCAGCTAGAAACATTTTGATAAAACAAGTGGTGCTCTATCATCAATCGAAGAAATGCGTGATGGTGTACCAAAAGGCTCATACCTTAGGCTTCTTTTATTCCTCATTTACATCAATGACATCCTATGAACCTTTGCCACAAATCCACCGATATCATCCTAATATATGAAGCCATTAAAGAAGAGTCATACGTAGGTCACAAAATGCCTGACAAATTGAAATGGAAGTTGTTCAAGAAACTGCATATTGTGGCTTGCAGGTAGAAAACTCCTTGTATTGGAAAGTACACGTGAAGACATTGTCGTGGAAACTTTCAAGTGCAATCGACCTTTTGACCTTTTTAGGTAGGCACTATGCTTTATAACAGAGAGATCTCTTAAAAGAAGTTGTAAGTTTAAGAAATTGAAACTTCGTACTGCCTGCATTGTGGCTGGCAGCAATTTTAATACCCTAGTACAGCTACTTATTGAACACTTGGCTAGAATGCAATAAATAAACTAATTGCTTGCAAGTCTAATGCCCTGGTCTTCAAATCTCTCAATAAGCTGGCCCCCAGTCATATGTGCAACCTTTCCACAAGAATCCCAGCTACTCTTTTGTGGCTAAGGAATACAGGAACTGACCTAAGTTTGGTAAATGGAAAGACACTCCGCAGTGGGCCCATTTGGCCAGATTGCAGGGATAGGAATCTTACTAAAGATTGATAAACCAGAACTGTCTCACCATGAAAAGCTATATATCCTGGGGCCTCAGATGGTCCTTGGGAGTTCATAGGGATCCTGGGCTGAAATATAGCTGACATATTTGACTACTACATGAGTAAAGTTGGCGAATATTCCCGCAGAATCGGAGGTCACCTATACCAAAATTTGAAAAAATGATACTAATCTAGTCTGTCGTCAAAACTCTACATGTCTGGAGTGCGTTCTATTCTGGAACGGTGGGGCTGTGGGTTTTAGTGTCAGTTTTTCACTATTTTCCTTAGGGATGAGCAATGTTCCGCACACTTGTTTTAATTTTGAGACCGATAAAAGTAGCTTGCAGGTTGTATACGATAACACATATGTACGCCAATGTAGAATGTTTAAGTAAAGTAGCAAAATGTCCATTGAAGCCGTTTGGGTAATCAAATTACTATGGATGAGAGCAATGTTTGTATGAGACCTTTATTCCTTTTAGAAAAATCTCGTTCTGTCATACCATAAAATGATTTGCATCCCTTAGCATACCTAACTTTTCCTGCCAGAATCTTAAATCAGGTTAGTCGAAGAAGTTTGTTTTGCAAAAATGCTTATTTCAAGAAGGATTATGTTTCTAAATCATAAATACTTATTTCAGAATAATTGATAAGAGAAAACACATAGAAATGGTTTCTTTTGAGAAAATAAAGCTATTTTTCTTTGGCACAAATGTCATCAACGTGGAGATGAATTTTCAAGAATGTTTGAATGGCTTGATACAAGCACGGAGCTGGAGGAATATTCTAGAGGGGCAAATCCTGCCCTTACCATCATTTTGGTGGGGGGGCAGTTAAAACCAATTTTCGATTATTAAAATCTCCATGTCAATAGTTCTGTTAGAGGGGAAGCTATGCAACATTTTTTCTGGGTAGATATTGCTCCTCCGTACCATTTTGCAGATACTTTCCTGGTTTGAGAATGGCTGTTGAATAGCTGAATGGTCAAAAGTGATACTGGGTGTTTGACTTAAAAATTGGATCAAAATTTGAGATTTTCTGATGATTCAGATCTCTATCTAAGTTTTTCGACCTCAACAGATAACTTAAACTTCAAATCTGGAATCTCTGTAAAATTTTGGTCTAGTGATGTACTTCTATGTGCACATGTGTGATAAAAGTTGGAAATTGTAGCTTCAGCTATGGGACAACATTTGAAACTTTACCTCATCAGAGAGTGAATTTTGATACTGACAGGCAACTGTGCAGTATTATATGTCTTCAAAATGATCTTAAGTTGGATGATTTGGAGTCACTAGACTTCTGACTTCAATTTAATAGCCAAAATAGAAAAAAGTTTCCCTAAGAGCATGAATAGCCTCTCTGCTGAAAGGAAAGCTAGTTGTGAACAATGTACTTTGATTCATGTGGGTTTTCTTTTATTCCAAATATTTATTTTAGATTATAGCAATTTTAATTTGCATTTTAGAGAGTTAAATCCTAGCAGATTCTTAAATTGAATGAATTTTGTTTGGATTTGGATTATTTTATTAGCTGTGTAGATCAGGGTTATTCTACTGAATAATCCTAAAGCTTCAGCAAATTTAGGCCTCAGTTTTCGTTTAGACTATATTCTTATAAACAAAATGTGTATATAATAAAACTTTAAACTGAAATTTTGCCTAAATAGAAAGTTCTTGTAAGTGCTCCTCTCCATGATCGATTGATGGTGCTATTGGTTAGATTTTATCCTCCTTACGAAAGTACGTTACTCTTTGACAAGCTGCAAAAATTAGCTTCATCGGAAACTAGGTAAAAAGTTTACAATCTAATTTTCTGCTTATACATGCGAATGCGTAAAGCATTGCTTTCTCAGCCTATGCAGGACTTCAAACCTCTTGATTGCAAATATACGACAGATTTCTGCTACCTAGGCGTGATCTCTGGACCAGCCCGCCTCTCAAATAATTGAAAGATAAGTCTGTAAAAGATTATGCCAAAAGATAAGATCGCGCAAGGAGGACTGACGATCTTCCATAGCAACGATACCGATTAACTCAAACTGTACTCAATATGATTGTGATATTTATTGAATGTTCTGGCTTTTTCATACCAACATTGCGATAGCAATTGCTAGTGGAGTTATTTCAAATTGTGTCCTCCTTACTTCAAATATTGCTAGCCTCTTGTAGCTTAGACGAAATTTAAACCGAAAAAATCTTCGAGTCTCCTTCTGCATGGTGCGCTGACGTTTTCGCTAATAGAAAATTTCGATACAGATGACCCATCACAAGAAGTCATTGGAGTCATCCAACGTTTATGAAAACAGGTTGATGGAATCAATTTCTAAATTGCCCACGACCAATAATTGAATATTATTAAGATCAATCAGCTCAAATGTTTGGGAAAATTATAGACAGCCAACCCAACCTCAATTTTACTGGTTCTTATAAACAAAGAGAGGAATATAGGAAACTTGTCTCTTAAAGGTATATTGGCGCCCCTTCAGGCCCTTCAAATGCAGGGCCCTTAGAAGCTGTCCTAGCCCTAACCACAGGGGTGATTTCTAGGGGACTCTGGGGGCGAAGTCCCTTTGTTAAAATTCTTACTCGTTTTGGGGGCCCCCAAATTTTGTATTAATCCTGCTTTTCACAGCATATTGAATTTGCTTCCAATGCTTTGTATTGTATTTCTATGATAAATTCCTCACTGCTACTTGGCTAATGAGATCTTCAAATACAGATGCAGTTAATGACTAGGCACCGGAATTCTTTTCAGTTCTATTCCATAGAGTTTCTACTATGACAGGCAAAGCAATATGAAATTTTAATATAAATAAAAGATCTCCGCGATTATGCACCACCCTTGGTCAAAATTGTTTTACACATAGAGGGACCTTGCTTTGGAATAACTTGCCAACAGTAATAACTTGTTTTGGAATAACTTTCCGACAGAAATAAAATCTGCGAATTCCTATGACTCATTTAAAAACAAACTAAACAGCAACAGCAAAGTGTTTAGCCGATTTGGATCTCGTTGAATATTTACTTGTATTCACTTTTTATTCCATTTTTTGTTAATACTTAGTTACTTTTACTGTAAATCGTTTATTCTTTTTCCTTTTTTGACATGCCCTTATGTAAATCAGGCTTCGTTATTGCCTGATGGGCTTCGATGTATAAATGCTGTTATATGAAGATGAATTTTTCTAAATCTTGGCTATATTACATCACAATTAGACAAATGTATTATGTCTCTAACCTTAAAAATGTGGGAGTGGCTGAAAATAGGCTACGCTCAC
>WIPJ01019993.1:0-13275 GCA_018155075.1 Cassiopea andromeda | reverse complement strand
GCAAAGTGCCGCACAACACTTGCATCGCATAAATTATCAAAATTGAACACAGGATGTACGATCACCAAATCAGAAGTTACGGAATCATCCTTATCGCCTATTTTGTTCAGATACGAGGCTAAATCACAATGTAGAAAAATAAATTGAGTCCATATGTAGATACACACAGGGATTCAATATGTGAAAATGGTAGATTTACTTATGTAGTAAGGCAGTGAGAGAACGATTAAAAAATATTCTACATTATTTAGTAAACTTGACTTCCTGCCTTCCGTAGAAATGTCTAAAAATGACTGCCTTCCGTAAGGCACGGGCGGCACACTAGATCCGCCCCTGAGTACCCGCACCATTTAATGGAAGAGTTGAAGTGATATCATCAAACAGTACATTAGTGATTCATAATCTTCAATATAATGATTCAACATATCAATTTTCATCATCTGTCAGTGTGGATACAGATGCTGGTGGTGGTGCGGTTACCAACATCTTTGTCTTGAAGCCTTTTGTTTCAATCACAGTAAATGGTATTAGTATTTATCACTTTCCTTTGTTCTTCAACAGCCTCTGAGGATTTCACAGTGTATTCTTACATTAGCATCACAATGATAGCTATATTGAAAGAAAGGCATTATGCCTGTTGACATGTCATCCCATGCCAATGAACCCATTTGCTATATGTAGCCTAATTCAGAGGGGTACTGTCCCCAGTTATATACGACGTGGTATTTTGAAGTATTCTAAAAGGTATCGTTATTCATTGCAAAAGTGCCAGATCTAGAACGTAGGAGCGTCGTACTACAGTAATGTGGCATATAGATATGCTGAGGTGTTGACCACATGCGAATTCAAATTTTCTTATCTTTGGTACAATTTGGTTTACAACATACGGTTTGTAACTTTTTCAAAATGCGAGACCTCTATTACTTATTGATCAAACATTGCCTAGGCATTTCATAATCTTAAATAATGATTCAAATTATCAATTGTCATCAACTTTCAATGTATGAGCATTGCAACGTTTGAATCCACATCGATAGGGGCTGTGGACTTTATGGAGATTGTTACATTATGCCTTTAAATTGCAAATGCCTAGTCGGTTGTGTAAGATAAACGCTTGGGGCTATTAGGAAGTAAGTAAGATTTGGTCAACATATTATTCTCATTTCAAGGAATACCAAAGATTTGTATCCTGAGTCTCTGCGGGGCCCCATTAGTTATATACGAGGTGGTATTTTAAAGTATTCTAAACGGTATCGTTATTCATTGCAAAAGTGCCAGATCTAGAACGTAGGAGCGTCGTACTACAGTAATGTGGCATAAAGATATGCTCAGGTGTTGACCACATGCGAATTCAAATTTTCTTATCTTTGGTACAATTTGGTTTACAATGCACGATTTTTTATAAGAAAATCACTATTCTGTCTGAGCCTCAATGTTCTTAACTGTTCCCGAAATTGAGCCTCAGATTTTCATAAATTTTTCTTAACTTTTGCTGAAATAAACTGGCTAGGGTGGTTTACACTTTCGTTAATATTAGTGGATACTTGAATTTGAATTCCACCTTTAAAATTTTGAATACAATAACGACGAAATTACCGATTTTTGGCTTATAAAAACAATTAATTTTGGAATTTGAGCCTCGTGATTTTCTTACGATTGTCTTACGATTTTGTCGATTTGAGCCTCATTTTCTTATAAACTTTTTTCTTATAAAAAATAAAACGTGTATACGTTTTGTAACTTTGGCAAAAGTGAGACCTCAATGCCTCATCGATCAAACAGTGAATAGGTATACATTATCTTAAATTAAGATTCAAATTATCAATTTGCATCAGTTCTCAATGTATGAACGTTGCACTGTTTGAATCCACATGGATAAGGTTTACGGACTTTATAGCGTATTGTTACATTTTACCTTTAAACTGCAAACACCAAATCAGTGGTGTAAGATAAACGCTCGGGGCTATTAGGAATTAAGTAAGATTGGGGTACCATTCTAGTTTCATTTCAAGGAATACCTCAGATTTATGTCCTTAAGTTGTCTGAGCGGCCTCTTTCAGCCGCGCACAATCTAGGGGGCCCTTTTGAGGGTTCCTAACCCAATTTTACGCCGGTTACCCTATTTTTATGTGTATGTGTGTGTGGTTTTTTTAGTAAGTAATGCTAGGGAAAGTCCATAGGGCCTGTAACAATGTCTTGACATAGGAAAAACAAGGAAAATGAGGAGAAGTTTAAGTAGAAAGGGACACAACATCAAGTTTCTTAATGTTAGATGGAAGGATTCAGGGAAAGTAGTGGGTGGCAATGAGCTCTACAGTTGAGTCGTTCTAGAAATGAAAGATGATTTGTGCGATAGAGTT
Organism: Cassiopea andromeda; assembly: GCA_018155075.1. NCBI lineage: Eukaryota > Metazoa > Cnidaria > Scyphozoa > Rhizostomeae > Cassiopeidae > Cassiopea > Cassiopea andromeda. The sequence continues at coordinate 10,915 of WIPJ01019993.1, read as the reverse complement.
CGTGGATTAAGTAGTGTAACTTTGAAAGGGTGGGAATAGATAGAGCTTCTGGTGGTTCGAACACCCTTCACTGGGTCAGGCATAATATTCTTGATGTCCTGAGAGCAAAGTCCTTGAAAATAGCGGTGGAAAATGGAAAGATCTGCAACAAGACAACGATAGGAGAGAGAATGTAGAGAATTAGTAAGGTTTGGATTGTTAATGAGACGGATAGCGTTAGACTGGACTCTGTCAGGAAGATGGAGAGAAGATTTAGGTGCACCACCCCAGACATGAGAGCAGTACTCCAAAGAAGGACGAATCTGGGATTTGTATATAGTTAGTAGTTGAGAAGGTGAGAAATGACCATGGGCTCTAGAAAGAGGCCAAGTTTCTGAGATGCATGCTTTGCTATGGAATTGATATGGGGTTTCCAAGTGAGAATAGATGAACTAGAAAGACCAAGTTGAGTGATAAAAGATGAAATTTCCATGCATTATAAAATAACCAAACACAAGATCACTAGTTTGTGATCTGTCTTCAGATTCTTTCATTATTTGTGCTCAATTTGCCCCGAGCTTTGTTTTTCATGATAAAATTTATCAATTTTCGACTGCATTTCCTAATGAATTGTTCTATTTATTTTCTGAATTGTTCTTTTCAAACTCAGATTCAAATACTGGCCACATAGTTGGAGCATCAGTTTGTGACATCATAATTCTTATCATAGTCATTACTAATTATTTGCTTCGTTAAGACACCCAAACGTAAGTGAAATTAACAGCCCAATCGTTTTCCTTGTTTCAATGCTATTCTTCTTAAATAGTTTCGTGATTCTGACATTTCGAACATCAATATACACTGCTATCATTAACAAACATTTCATGACACGTTCCAGAATATTTATTGCTCAATTGACTTCAATGATATGGGAACAAAGGCAAGATTGATGTAAATGACACATGTTAATCTTATGTGGAATCCCAGATATAATAGATTACAGTACAATCGATCTGCAGATATATTTTCTTTGGGGCATCAGGGCATGCTCGATGTGGTTTGAAATTTTCTCTTCATTGCTCACTCACTCAGTCATCGAACAGTGAATGATCTATGGCTAAATTGATTAATTGATTGTTTGATTGCTTGATTGAAAATTTGATTGATTGATTGATTGATTGATTGAGTGATTGATATATTGATTGACGGGTTGATTAGGCAAGGAGTGATTTTAGTTGGTAAATGTCATATGCTTCTGGGCCTCTCTTTTCAACTCTATGTTAACTAACTTTACGTTTGTTTCAGACGATGTCGAATACATGTTCATTTGATTTTCATGTACTTAGATTCAACAAAGTCATTGAAGCATTGAAGGATAGTATTAAAAGTGAATTAACATTAGAATGAACTTACTACCAAAGGAGTCTCATTTAGATTTCTAGGCATCGACTAGAGCCAGTCCTTTTCGAATCTTTCTCATTTTACGCTGACTTTATTTCAGGAAGTAGCAGTTACATTGACTCTGGGTATGTATGACAATTGTTCTACAAATTTCTCATCTCTGTAATTGAGCACTTGTTCTTCTCACTTGTTTTATTCAATTTTGACACTTTTAAATCTTATCTATTTAAGAAAAGTGAATGCTATTTTAAAACCACTGATTTAAGACTTGCCATATAAATAATGTTTACAATTTGATTGTATTTAGTAGTTGTAGACTTAAATGTTTGCTATGATTTCTGTGACAGTCCTAAAAACACAAGACGTAACGGCCAATTAGATGACGCTGACGTTGAAGTTGATGGAGCGTGTTATCCAACAGCTGTTGCTGTACCCACATTGTATGCCAGTGATCGCTTTCATAGGAATTAATCTCTTTCCTCAGTTTTAGGTACCAGAGCAGAAATGATTCCTGGTGCATCAGTAACTGATTCGAGGATATCCATCACTGTTCTTATGGTAGTTGGTTTTTGACGAGTCAGGTTGAAGTTGAACTGGTTCTTGAATCTTCGTGGTTAGTAGAAGTTTATTGCTAATGATTTGCGTATAGTCGTTTCTAATTTCTTATACCATTAAACAGAAGACACGAGTGCTTATTATTTTATCAAAGTTATGAACATATCTTGTGAGTATTAGCTGAAGTATGCTGTTCAACATTTTCTAATCGTTAGCTATGTTTGCAGAACACTTCGTTAAGTTGATTTCCTCTGAATCGTTTCCCAATTTTGTATGCCAATTAATAGAAGACACAGTTTTCTATAGCATCAAACTTATGTCATTAACTTCAGAATATTAAGTAATTAATGCTGTTTAAAGTATTGTTACTTGTTAGCTATGTTTGCCTAAAGCTCTGTTACGCTTTGTTCCTATAAGTACTACACAAGCAGCATGAGGATACTTCAATTTATTTTGAGAAGAATAACACCACTTGAGCATTGAATTTTCATCGTTGATATAATTCCAACCTGTTGAAGGACCTCTGTATCTGTATATGAATTGTGTTTAAATGTGTATTTATCATCCTGCAATTAAACATTTTCAAAAACAAGTTATTCAGAGGAGAAATTATTTAAATGCTATAGCTGTTTATATATTAGAGTGTAGTTATTTCTTGAAAGAATCGTTATTTGTTTTAAATTATTGTATATGTTTTCGAATATCAAGTTAAGTATAAAATGTTTTGAGATTATTTCGTACATTTTTGTTTAAGTTATGGCCTTTATTATACATATGTTTATCGTCATATTTGACTTTAGAGTTTATTACTTTCATGATATTAAAATTGTGCAGTATCATCTTTTCATTAAACTAGAAACTTTGATGTGTACTTTAAAATAAATTTACTTTTGTGGACAATAAGCTCAATTGTTTACAGAATCATTTACCGATCAAAGCGCGCAGCAGACAATAGACAGTAAATAGCAGGTATCCTTTCATCAGTTTCGAATGCACATACCGAGTTAATTGAAGTTGCAGAACGAGGACAAAAAGAGTTCCCATATTTCTGTTTTGATAATGACGACTGTTTCAGCATAGTTCCAGGAAGACTATTCAATTTAAGACTACTCCACTAAACATTTATTCAAAGTGACTTAAACATTTCCGCTTAGACACAATGTGTGATTCGACTTATACATTTCTACTCGTGTTTGAATCTCATCTTCAGTATGAGGATAATACAAATGGGTGCAAATAAATAACATAAAATAGATCAACGAACACGTGATAAGACCCAACGTGGAAACGAGCATATGGACGTTCAATGCTGTTTTTGGTTATCATCAACTATTTCATTATTATTTGAGGTTTGAGGCTTTACACAAGAATTATATTAGGGGTCTGTGAATTGCAGCCTAACAAAAATTCAATATTTGGGGGTATACATGAAAATATATTAATATATGAGGCCCAAAATATATGAAAATATTTTGGGTCTCTTAATTTGAAAACTCAATATTTGGGCTTAATCATAACTGGCTGCTACTGTAAGTGTGATCAAAATTGTGACTCAATTTTTGAGAGCCAGTAAAAATAACCTGAACTGGGTTTCTTGTATCGAAAAGTAAGGAGTTCCTATAGAGAAGGAAGACATGAAGACTAGCTAATCAATTTGCCAGCTGACCGCAGACATAATCTGCAATCTAGCTTTGGATAAAGAAGAAATGCATCCACATGCTTGCATGTACAGATGACTTCACATGCTGCTGCGAAGGATCACATGATCCCTTGAAGGGTGTGGCTAAATTGCAAAAGCAAAAATTGTTAGCAAACTTTGCGACAAATGATTGTGAAAACGTCATCACAAACCTACGCTAGGCTGCAAGGCTCCTCATCTCCTTTCTTTCTGTCCGTTTTCAGCGTGCATATTGAAGATTTAGTATGTAATAGCTAGTATTTTCTAAAAATTTTGCTTTTCAAATCCAGCCACATCCCTCAGGGAGTCATGTGGTCCTTCGCAGCAACATAGGATATCGTCAATCTATGCAGGCAAGTGGTGGCATTTCTTGCTTTCCACGTTTAATTTGGAGATTATATCAATGTTCAGCTGGAATTTTGATAGCTAGTACTTAAATAAAGAGGATAATAGTTTGAGAGCAGTGTATATAGATTATAACTTGATACCAAGACGGTGCGATGCCAAGGGCTTCACATCCGAGCCTCTAGAAATCACCCTCGGTTCCATCCTTTTGCTTTTCTTGAAGTAGTGAAACTCTCCCGCCTTAAACAGCTAACATGGTGTTGTTTCATAATGGAGATTTTTTATAAATGAGACAAATGATAGATTTCATTTGTTGCTCATGCCATATTGGAATAGCACTGCACATCACATGGGCGCCCTTTGGTTACAAAACAAGCCCACTGTCTACAATAGATAAAGCACAAGGCCTATGCCATAATAAAATTGTGAGTCATATGTTCTGACAATGCTTTTAAATTAATGAAATTCATTTTTCATCCATTGGCAGTTCATGATAGCAAACGGCCAGAGCATCGCTGAGGTCGGCGGCTGGTAGCCGCCTTCTTCTGAGAGGCTTTGGTTGAAGTTTCAACACATCGAAAGTCTTGAAGGAAAAGGAGTATCATTGTTTTTCTCTGTTCAACTTCCTTCTAATGTTTAGATAACGTAACCTCTTGCACTAAAATAAATTACTGCCTTACCGACGAAGTTCTCATGGATGAAAGATACCTGACATATACAGAGCAAAGAAGAATATGGAAAAGAGAGTTTCGCATCAAATGGTTTATGATGTATAGGCTTATCATGTATTCAGACAAACTCTTCCCAGGTTCGCATTTAGTTTCATCTATAGAATATTTTGAATCAACTTTACCTTTCTTTCTTATTTATGGATGTAGAAATCATGTTCTCGTACCAGCAAAAGCGTGCCTGTCAAATATTAGAAGTCGCACCACGGACATGATGTATGTCAAAATGGCGTCTTGAATTTCTTTTAATTTCTGTATAAACCTCAATTTCAAGAGTCATTTAGTGATTGTGGCCTTCATTTTACGGTACTATGAATAAAGAATTATTCAACTGCTATACCCTCGAACCTTTGGGAATTATATTCATTATGGATTAACGATATTCCACAATCTTGATTTTAGTTTGAGACTGATAATAATAATTCGCAAGTTTTATGCAATAACAAATATCTAGCATTTTGAAGCCAAAGTAGAATCATTCCATGAAATAACAAAATTTCGATTGAAGCCGTTTGGGTAATCAAGTTGCCATTGGTGATATTAATGTTTGAAATGGTTGGTAGAGAATTTTCTTCTGTTTCGAAAAATCTTGGTCTGTTATAACGCAAAATGCATTTCACCACCTAGCACTCTAACTCTTCCTACTAAAATAATAAAAAACGTTCATAGAAATAGATTTTTTTGAATTCATGAGGATTCAAATTCTAAACAGAACCTAATTACTTATTTCAAAACAATTAGCAAGAGAAAGAACATCTTTTTGGTTTCATTTTGAACCAATAAAGATCTTTCTCTATAGCTCAAATTCTATCAAGGGGGGAATAATTTCTCAAGAATGATTGAATAGCTTTTTTGCAAGCACGTAGTTAGAAAAAATTCCTGGAAGGGCAAAGCATGTCTTTGCTATGACTATGAGAGGTCAAACTCAAGTTTGATTATTTCAATCTCCATTTCAATAGTTCAATTAAGGGGACGAGCCGTTGTCAAATGGTTCTGCTCGGCAGGAACTGCCCTCCGTGTTACTCTTGCAGATACGTGTCTGGTTTGAAGCTGGCTATTGAACAGTTCAATGGCCAAAATTGATGCTGGGTGTTGAACTTCCAAATGCTACAACGTGCTTTTCTTCAGAGTTCTTAAAAGTGATTCACGACTTTTTGAAAGCTGATAATCCGCTATGCATACTAATGACAGTCTCTGTATTGCTAGCTGGTGATAACAGAAAAAGTTTTCACCAAAAAGGCAAAAAATTGAATCAAAATGTTAAGCCTTCGAGACGTGTTTGGGCCATTGGACATTTGTACGACCTCAAAAGATAATTTAGACTCCCAATCTGGAATCCCTGTAAACTTATGGTCTAGCAAGGTAAATTTAAGGATATTTCTGCATATTAGTATTTCTTCATAAAAAATTGGAAATCGTGATTTCAGCAGCATTGGAATTAAATTAGAATTTTTACAAGTCATTGATTGAAGTTTGGTATTGACGGGCAGGTATGCAGTATTACATGTCATCAAAATGATCTTAAATGGAGTGATTTGATTTAACTAGACATTTGACATCAAAGTGAAATCCACAACAGAAAAAAAAGTTTGCATCCTATTTCCCGCTGCTTATCATAACCTCCCTCCCCCTATCTTCATCAATACATAGATCATTGCTTTGAAAATGTGAATGTAGTAACTCCCTAGGAACTGACAAATCTGCCTTTCTTCTGACTTGCTGTTTTTACGTGATATTTGCACTGCCTAAGAACAGACATGCCTACAAGCAGACTCTTTTATTTGCTCATGAATGTTGTCATTTTACTGCCCTCTTCCCATTCCAGTTACGCAACTGTCAGAAATTAATAAGTGGAATAGGCTATTCCACTTATTAATTTCTGACATTTGCTAGCCCCTCCCCGTTTATTGTGGGTTTACAGTGTAACTGTTTATTCAAACAAATTTTTAAATGCAAGAATCTAATTACAAAATGGCAGAAATATCTTTGCCGAATTAGAAAACAACTTGAGCACCAGAAGCCGACCCTTTAGGAATTGTTCAAAACAGCGGGCTAGCCGGCCTAAATGAGATCTCAACTGCATAGAGATTAATGCTTAAAGAACTACTTTTCTTCACATGTGAAGCGGGCTAGACCTCTTGACCGAGATTTCAGCTGTACCTGCCGAGATCTTGGCTAGCCAAAACGTAACTGTCCCATGTGAAACTCTGCTGGTGAGATAGCCCGGTCAACCGGGGTAAAACTGCAAGTAATGCGCATTTGCAATGGACCACGGTTTTGTAAACAATGCCTTCTATGTTTAAAGACATTCCAATCGAATCGGCTAGGTTAAAGAATTTCTATGTGAAGTTAAAATATAACACACTTTCCTTGGATGACCTAGTCCAGTTTACCGGGCTAGCTCGCTACTTATGAATAGGTCCTCGGTTTCAGCGCGAGGCTTTACTTATTATAGCGGCGATGTAATTGATTCTCTTAAACAAAACATCATATCACAGCAACGCGCCTTTGATAATTACGTCAGCAAAACATAAAGTAATGCTTTGTTTTATCACCAGCAAAAGAATGATGTGATTACGCACTGCACATCAAATGGGCGTCCTTTGATTACAAAATAAACTCACTCTCTACAATAGAAAATGTGCAAGGCCACTGCCATCACAAAGTTGTGAGTCACAAGTTGAGACTATGCTCTAATTTATCACAAGTCTAATAAGAGGAAGCAAATTAGATCTTCCTCGATTGGGATTTCATCATAAATCGCGGCCAAAGTATGGCTGAGGTCAGCGGCTGGTAGCCGCCTTTTTCTGAGAGGCTTTACCTGAAGTTTCAAAACAGCAAAAGTCTTGACCGAAAAGGGGACTTCCAGCAAAAGTCTTATTCTCTTTGACTTCTTTCTACCTGACAGATAGCGTAGCCTGTTGCTTAACGAAAGAATACTTGTTTACTGACGACGCTCTCATGGATTTAAGCACTCTTACATTTCCAGAACAAAGAAGGATATGGAAGAGAATGTTCCCTATCAAATGGCTTGTGATATATGGACTTATCATGCATTCAGACAAGCTCTTCCCAGGTTCATATTTATTTTCATCTATACAGTATTTTGAATCAACTCTACCTTTCTTTCTTACTTATGCATGTAGAAATTATGTTCTCGTACCAGCAAATGCGTGCCTGGGTAGTATTAGAAGTCGCACCACGGACATGATGTATGTGAAAATGGCGTCTTGCTAGCCTAAGTGCAATCCATGCAAAGCTCACTCTCAAGACTCATTTAGTGATTGTTGCTTTCCTGTTACGATACTATGAATAAAGGGTTGTTTCAGTACAATACCCGCGAGCTTGTGTGAAAGAAAGCATGCCCAAGTTGACATATTTTGGAATGGTCTTTTAGCTAAAGGCCAATCTATACCAAACAGAAGCCGAACGGCTTGACGTCTGTAGAAACGGAATGAATAATAATTTGGAGTACAGGAAAGCGCAACAAGTTAAAGGCAAAAGACGTGAAGACGTGAAGCCGTGAGACGGCTTCACTTTTCAGTTCACAGTTCACACTTCACAGTTTCACTTTTAGTATTAAAAGTTAGTATTCAAACTTATTGGAAGCTGGGGAGAAGGTAGTGATTTCAAGATCCGCTGATTTAAAAACCCCGCTGCTTATTACCACGCCTCTCGTCTATTCATTTTAACAATTTTTGACTTACTTTATATCTACTGCACATTGATCATTCCTTTGAATATTTGCATGTACTGACTCCAAAGTAACTCACTTAACCTCATGTCTTTTGTTTTTCTGTTTCTACGTCATGTTTGCACTGCCTATGAACAGACTTTTCTTCCCATCCATGCCATCTTTTTACTGCCCCCCTAATTCACTTATTTTCAATCCACGAGTAATATTTTTAGAAATTTTCTAGACCCCCAGTTTATTGTGGGCTTAGAGTATTGCTGTTGATAAGAGAAAATTGTAAAACAGCTGATTTCGTAAAAGCAAAAGTTTTCTTCCCAAATTAGAAAATTTGAACACCAGAAGCCCATCCAAAGTTGTTACAAATAAGAAAGATCTATGTGCTTAGGGCCTATTTACAAGCAGCTGGCTAGCCGGCCTAGTTGAGATGTTGGTTGCATAAAGATTATTGCTCAAGAAAGGGTAACCCCCTTGACCAAGATGTCACTTGAAACTGTTGAGATCTCGGCTGGCGAAGACGTGAATTTTCTTTGTGAAACTCTGCAGGTGAAATAGTCCAGTCAACTGGGATGACATTGTAAGCAATGCGCATGTGTAACAGACCACGGATTTGTAAACAATGGCTTCTATGTTTACGCAGACATTCCAATCGAATCTGTTAGGTTAAAGAATTCCAATGTGAAGGTGGCATATATTCTATTCTTTGTAAAGAACCTTGACTAGATGACCTCGTCCGGGTTAAAGGGCCAGCCCACTTGTTGTGAACAGCTTTTGTTACTAATGGGTGACGAATTTTGACATCACTTCTATTTTCATAAGCCAGCGCCAAAGATCTTCAGTCCTAAGTACTTAGAATGCGCCTCGGTAGCTGAGACAAAAGATGACCATATAAAAGGTTATACTATGCGATATGCAATCTACCAGCAAAGTAGATAATACATGTTGAATAAGCCTGGCCTAACATGCGACTGAAACAATTTTTTCTTCCCTCAAAAGGCGCAAGTGACATTGCTGTAAAGAGATTATACATTGCTTACCTAGCAAGTGCTTATGAGCTACATAAATAACGAAGGGATGTATGGGATAGCCATGAAAACAATTGTCTTTGCGGGTGTGCTGTATTTTACCAAGCTGATGTAAATACTGCATCAACTAAAGCTTTTACCGTGAATAATAAGAATTAATGTGCATAGATTTAAATCGCATTTCGATCATTGCCTCTCAAACCATTGACTGAAAAATACATATAATCTAAGGAGACTTCTGAATCCCCAAAAGTGATGGTACAGGCCCCTGCTAGGGCTCCCCCCAAGGACACTCTCTCCAGGCACCTGCTGTAGTAAGCCGTTTATAAAGTAAATTTGCCTTTTTAGATATTTAATAGTAACAAAACCAATAGGGATCCCTAAACCTGATTTCATCGTAATGATATCGGACATGTTGGATGTTGGACTACCTTGCACTCATTTGCTGCTACGCAGAGGTTTCAACTCTCTTCCTTCCATCAAAAATGAACCATTCATGTCTGCGCAGCATCCAGAATATCTTCGAAGCATAGCCGACTCATAATTACTTGTGAGTCGGCCATAGGAAAAAAAATTATTGCAAATCCAGAATGCGCTAAGACATGCACTATGCAGACGGCAAGTTTGGTATCATTGGGCAAGCAAGATCATCTTTTCAATTAAGTGTATTGGAATCTGTTTTCATCAAGACTCAATACCCAGTCTTGTGTAGACAAAAAGAGTTTGTTTCTTATTGGGACTCTTCAAGTAAACAATGTAGGTTGGTCCTTAATGGTCAAAATGGGGGCCAAATAGACGCATCATATCACATGTAACCGCATCTGGATATATATTTCGGTTGAGCATTAGGTCTCGATCCGACGTTCTCATACTCAAATGATTGCCATACGAAAACAGCTTTCCGTACGTGACAAGAATATTGCCGCTTGTTTGTGCGGTTGTAAAATTTTCTATATTCTCTGGCCTACTGAAGACGGATCAGGTGATTGTTTGCTGAGGTAAGAAGCTTTTCGTTTCTTGTACGGCTTAGACACTTATATTATGTACTATCAATCTAATAATATATTTGATTGCTGTTTTGCAAACATTGGATTGGTGACTCTCTTTCACAATTTCATTTAAAGCTCCTAACCTATGTTCTTTTGTCGCACGACATACTATCCTCTCTCCCTTTCGCTGATTTTGATGAAGCTCCCAGATCTTGCATTTATCTCAATAGAACCAACAGAAACAAACTCACTATACAATTATAGTGCATTAGAAAGATAACAATTCAGTTGCCATACAATGTTTCGACATGGCATAAGATTTTTCCTCAAATTTTGTTCAGTTAATCGTTCGTCATTTGGCAAGTCTTGTGTTTTAGGCACTATTTTCTTTGACACAGTTTTTACAATTTACAGCAAGAGCTCATACCGTCTATTCTCAACTTTTGTCAAACACTAGCGTGAGATGATTTTCCCACCAAAGCCAATGCATTCAAAATTATTAGATAGCTTTCCAATGAATATCT
>WIPJ01019985.1:0-23259 GCA_018155075.1 Cassiopea andromeda | reverse complement strand
TATATATATATATGATTTTTCTCCCTAAAATTAGACCTAAAGCTATAGTAACAAAATACAAAGATTACGTGATATACTAACTCAAACATAGAATGCTGAATCATGTGTGTTTTATCTACGCAGTCCAATTTTTCATGGGATTATTTACCTTGACAATGTAAATAGAACATCGCTTAATTTCCTAAAAAATAGAGTTGTTGCATGAAAAACTATCTATGAGCTATGGTCTTTTTGAAGACACCTACTACTCCTTAGGAACGTGAGTAGAAAAAGCATGTAGTAAGGGACCGCCATGAAAAAATATTCTGAAAAGTTTGGGAACCACTGTCATGGGTGAACAGTATCATGGAAAAGTCGTATTATGGAATAGTCACACTGGATTAGTTTATGGAATAGTCATATCATGGGACAGTCATATTATGGAATAACAGCACCATGGAATAGTCTAATAGAATAACACCAGATCAGTCATCAAAAAATTTAAGAATTATGTAGCTAGTTATTTTTGTCATTCTTATTCTGCAATTCATTAAAAGCCGTGGTTTCCACCTACAACATAAAGTATAATATTATCAACATGGCACAATGGTGTCGCTTGCTACTAAGTCATGGTGGCATCTACTTTCTGTTTTGCTCAAGACAGGAGCATAATCACTTTACTTTGCGAAAAAGGCGACTAAAGCAGAAAAGAAGGCTTTCGATTCTTACACTTCATATATTCTGCTTAGAGGCCTCAACGGTACAAAAATCTTGGCAATATAAGATAGTAGAAGACTGCAGTTGAGGTGCTAAGCATTTAAAATTCAAATAAAAACTTTCAAAAATATTTTCCTACCAACTGGAAGTGAGGAGGCACCAGAAAGAGTCATCTGAGTAACCTGGACATTGCTTCCTTTCTGTAAAGCTTTGCCAACTTTTTGCTCCAAAAGCCGCACTTGCTCCCTCAGTCTGTCCATTTCCATTGCAATGGGAGGCCCACCTCTCCTCTGTATTTGATTCAAGTTCTCCCTTGTTATCTGTCCACTGCATCTTAATTCATCCATGTTTCCTTCCAGAGAATTGATTGCATCATTCAATTCTTCACATTGGAACATTATGGCTTCTAGATCCTCAGCTATAATGAACAAAGAGAGCAGGCTTAACCATCTTCAGAGACGTTTGGTGTCAGAACAGAAAGAAGAAATAGCAGACTCAATGTTGCAAGGACTATCCACTACCCAATTAATTAATAGCATATCTAATGAAAAGGAAGTAAGTATAGATATAGGTGAGGTGACTTTCATCTGGTTTGCAAACGTAGTATCAGACTATTTCACCTACTGTCTTAAAGAAAGCATAAGACAAAGGATGACAATCCATGAAACAAAAGGAAAACTAGTAATGACACTGGTATTGTAAATGTTTGTGCTCGGCTAAAAATATTAGTGCAATCCTAGATATAATGCGGCTAAATGCACAAAGGAGACAGAATACTGTCTCTTGTGATATCAAGAATAAATTCATAAATGAATTCAGGTTTATTGGTTATAATTAATAAAAAAAATTCCAGACAACACAAACAATGCAGGGCAGATGATTTGAAATGTTCTGTGTATGCGTGGTGTACTCCACTACAATGGGGCATACCAAAAGTCTAAGAAACAAAGACTCTTGCAATTAGCACAAGTATGTAAGTTACATCAACACTGCCTCATCTCCTCACTTCCAATCCACTCCCATCTCATCCTGCCCCACTGCATTTCATCCAATGCTTCTCCATCAACTCCTACATTGACACTCCTACCTATTTATACCACTCACATTTCCACACTTTATCTGGGATCTACCCCTGCTGCAAACAAAAGTGCATATGGCATCCAGCAAGGTAAAACCGACAATGACATCAATCAGACAAGAAGCAAAACCAGTTGGGCAAACAAACCTTTACTGCCATGAATATGCCACCTATGTTACAAATACAAAGAGAATGTCGCAAATAGTGTCCATGTCCAACAGTATATCATCAATGTTTTATAGTACATAGATAAAAGCAGAAACCAACTCTGTAATGAACCTTTACCATCATGAATATGCCAAGTGCGCCACAAATACAAAGAGAATGTCACACATTCCCCCTGTGAAAAATTATGTCGTAAATGTATTATACTAAACAAACAAGGGAAGAAATCAATCCTGTAACAGTACACAATGCAACTCTGGGCAGAACTGAAATGTGTGAGTACAACTAGCTGCAAGTAGGAAACCTATAATGCATCCCACTCCTATTGGAGCATTTATGAAGAATACAGCAATCAACTTACAACAACATGGAATAAATGAAGAAAAAACACATGAAGTGATGCCTGCACGCACACACATGCACAAACGCATACACGCTCATGTAAGTATGTACACACATAAGCATACACGCACACGCATGCATGTACACGCAACACTTTGGAAAAGAAATCTCCTTTATAGTACTTCTCCCTTTGTGTCACCTTAAAAGGCAGCTACTCTAGGAAGCAATAACATTTACAAGACAGCAATGAAAATGTGGTTCAAAAACATAAACGAGGAACAAAGTTGCTATAGATAGGTGAATTTTCAGTAGAGTTTACAAACGGTATCTATTTATTTATAAAAAATACTATTTATTCTAAAACAGCTATCATACACACCTACAAATGTAAATTTGTGAAACTCGTTTCAATCACCTGTACCTTATATGGTATTTTCACACTCGGGGCTCTTAGTAAAATGATAAAAAGACTTCTTCAAATTAACAAGTTAATCTACCTTGTCCTGACACCATCTGCTCTAGTATTCCAGCACGTTTAAATTCATTTTCAAATTTTCGGGACAGCTCAGTAATCTTTGTCCGTAACTCAATGCAACATTTGGCAGCCAATCTAAGATGTTCTGTGGATTCCTTAGCTAAATGGTCCAGTACCTCATCTTTAGTGCCCTATATATGGAAGATGATGGAAGGTGTCACCTTGTGTTTAATCGATAGCATCACAAAAGAACTCTGACAGACTGACCAAGGAACAGTACTAGATTGGTGGTCACCCAAAGTTGCAGCTAGTATGTTCATTGATGTCTGGTAAGTTCGCCTGACAAAAGTAATTCAAAACGATCGTTGAAAAAGTAAACAGCCGAGTAAAGGGGATTTGTAATTCAATATTGTACAATAAAAAGCGAAAATTATATAATATGCTAATGAAATCATAGAGCATGAATCTCAACACAAATTGCTTCATTTGTGTACAAATACGGAGATAAAATTGCACGTCTTAGTGAAACCGTTTGCACTACGCAATAAAGCACTCAATAAAATATTTTTAAGTAAAGTTTTCGAAATAATGAGTTAAATGCATCGACTGCACCAGGCAAGGATAAAGAAATTCAGCATTGCTGTTATAAGTAACGATATGTTCTGAAATGAGGTAAGGTCAAGAACTTGTCTGTACCAAGGTGATTTTTTTGATATGTCCTGCCCGAAAAATTGATATGTTTTCGTTCGCCTTTGCGAGCGGTGTGATGCACCAAAACGAATGGTTTACTCTCCGTTTTTCAGCTACAGCAAAGTAATGCAAGCAGGCGTTGGATATCAACAAATCCAGATAAATTTGAAAACCACACTGCTCCGCATTTCTTTCTCTCTGCTTTGTTGAGGAAAACGGTGCCTATTCAAACAGCCAAACTTTCGTGCCAGTGCAGTGTAAGTGCAAAGCAAAACCAGACAGATTTTGCAGTTTTCATATGAATACAGAGCAGTGTCAATGTGGCTTAAACTCTAACTTCAAGATCCGCTGCTATGCTAGGGTTTAGTATTTTCAATCCAAGCATAGCCCATATACTACGCTGATAGGCTTTCTTTGCTAAGTCAGTACTTCTTGAAATTTTGTTGATCAAAGTAGCATGGCCTAAAAATTTTTCTCATCAGCTTACCTTAAAGTTGCAGCCGGTAAAAGAAGACCAACAGGCACCAACAGCATTTGGGCATTCATCTTCATGGTGCTGTTGCAATAATCTCCGGGGTATCTTCATAGCACCACAGTTATACATGCAATCAACTGGAAACAGTCCACACTTCTCATAATGATCCTGCAATGAGAAATCGTGTAGTGGAAACCATAATTTGAACGATTTCCATTGGTGATGTTGACAAAGTTCAATGTCACACCACCTGCAAAAACAAATTACAAAGCAAAAGGTATAAAATTATGTATTTCAAAATACAGAACCATATGGAATAACTACAATAAAGGATTAAGGCCAACAGCACTAGGATTAGTAAATCAAAAATGAGAGATCTAAAAATACATCCCAATGAACGCTTTTAAATGCTTTTTTGAGTTCAACGTCAATGCATTCACATTAACTCAACACAGACTTCATCATTTCAATCAACCTATGGTTGTTGAAGACTTTATCATAATAAATTCAAATCATTAACAATCAACCCCCAATGGACCACAAACCCCAATTTAGGAGCCACTGCTCTATAAAGTAATGAAATAATCTAAAATGC
The DNA here is from genome assembly GCA_018155075.1 of Cassiopea andromeda. Taxonomy (NCBI): domain Eukaryota; kingdom Metazoa; phylum Cnidaria; class Scyphozoa; order Rhizostomeae; family Cassiopeidae; genus Cassiopea; species Cassiopea andromeda. The sequence goes on along the minus strand of WIPJ01019985.1, from coordinate 18,743 downwards.
TGGTTAAAAAGGATCAGCATTAAATTATTATAATCTATTTCGTGATCACTACGGACTGCTAGTACTTGATGAGCCAAAAAATTTAAGTTACTAAGTTGCTTCATAGAGCACATTCTGTGGATATTATGCTTCATTCTAACGTGGCTACTATCTGTGTTCTGTGATCATTCGTTAAGGAAACATTCTCTACTGCTTCTGAATAACTTCCGGACGAATTGTGGTTTTGAAGTTTCTCGTGACATCTCTTCCAGTTGCAATCGGTTCGATCAATAAACGGTTCCTCTCCACCTTTATTAAACCTTTATACAGCAGGGTTGCCATATGGCAACTAATTCTTCAATCGGGTCTAACTTTGTCCAGTTTCATGGAATAGCCATGCAAAATGTTATTTTACATAAAGTAACATTTAACAATGTCCTTACAACATAGTTCTGGGTTCTTACAAACGACATTTTGATGAAGTTGCACAATAAAAAATTTTGATGGCCGAAAGGGCCTAAACTGGAAGTTGGATTTATTGATTTAGCAGTATGTAAGAGTTCCGGCATAAGAAAGTAAGCACTTTTTAAGCAGCACTTGTTTGCTCTCTCTGATGGCCTATGCTAGGATTTCTGTTTTTGGGAAATGAGCCAATAAAGCCTCCCTGCCCCTCAAAAAGTTACTTAAGTTCAATTTGGATGACTTTCTACAAAAGTAACATGCAATCGTCCCCCTTTGTAATGCAGCAGGCTGCTCATGGGTACCTTTTGAAAAAAGGTTTTGAGTGTACTCTTACCGTCTTATCTTTGCCGTTACTTGTGACTTATTTGAAAGAGGCGTATTTAATATCTTTCTGACGTGGGTGAAAGGCAGCACATTTGCTACAATAGTTTGGACCTGCAAAAGCTTGAAAAAAGGGGGATGCATTCTGGGAAACCTTCAAGCACACCGTCTATTCAGAACCTCTTCATTTTAGTCCTGTATATTCATTAGATGTGCTAAATGAAATTAATGCACTGAATTATGGGGAAAAGAGCAGTGGACCAATACCGCTAGCCACAGATAAATGTGTTTCAGGAGTTTGCTATGAGGAAATTACACAACATTACACGAAGAAATTACACGAGTTTGCTATGACCAAATAGACGTTGAAATCTTTTGAATTCAACACCTTTCACAGCAGCCTAAAAAGGTCTGGTGTGACATCAGCATATAAAGCTGGGGATTCAAAACTCCATGCATATGGATATGGCCTACCTGGTCTCAAGACGATATATGGGTACTTAACATCAAGGAAACAATGTGTAAAGATAAACTAATCATATAGCAGTTGGCTTAGTGTTACATCAGGAGTGCCACAAATATCTGTACTAGGTCCTCTACTTTTCAATATTTTCATTAATGATATCTTCAATGCAATAGAGGCTTCTGAGATTTGCAATTTTGCTTATAATAATACGATTAATGCATTGTCTCATAACATCGAATCAATGACCGCAAAACTAGAAACTAATCTTTATAGTACACTAAAACGGTTTGATTCAAATTCGATGGTAGCAAACCCCCCTCAAAATTTCAAGTAGTGTTTCTTCATCTTAAAACGAATCTAAATCTGGCATTGGAAACAAATGGTGATGTAATAGCCAACTCCAAAGAGGTAAAACCACTTGGTGTCACAATTGATTAACAGCTGAATTTTAGAAGCCATGTCAAAGCTCTATATATGAAGGCCAATCGTAAAGTGAGTGCATTTGCAAGGGTTACTAAATATATAGACATCCAAAAAGCAAAATTATTGCATTAATCATTTGTTGCGTCAACGTTCAAGTATTGCCCCATTGATTTGGTTGTTCTGTGAGAAAATGGCGAATGAAAGTATACATAGAGTACATAAATGGGCACCTAGAATACTACTTGACGACCACGAATCCACGTTTGAAGCTTTTTTAGCTAAGAACGATGAAACAAATATTCATACCCAAAACTTTTGTGTACTTATGCTTGAGATTTATAAAACACTTAACAAAACCAATCCACCCTTCATGCAGGAGTATTTTATAAGAAAAGACGTCGAATATGACCTCAGGACTAGATATCTACTACAAAGTCCTGCTGCAAAAAGCATTCGGCTTGGTGTTGCTTCTATAAAATTTCGAGGTGGCTTATTGAGGAACGGCATACCTGACTTAAAGGCTCAATGAAGTCAAGATAATGAAAATTGGAAAAACATAATTGTTATGTTGTCTATGGTCAGATAAAATGAAAAGGCCATCTTTGGCATTCAAATTTGAATCAAGTTTTACACAACAGCCATTCAAAGCATGACCTTTACAAAAATCTTGTGTGAAGGATTTGTGATGTAACATCAGGTGTAGTTCTTCATTTAGCTCGTTATTGACGTAATTCTCACATGAATCTGGGTCAATGCGCAACTCATCATCAATTTCAGGGCCTTCCAGAATGGAAACCCGAGAATACAATATTGTTGGCCAATAATTTCACATTGCAACGGCTGCAATAGTCCCTCATTCAACTCTGGAACATACGGTCTATAAAACTATTTCAATTTAATCCTTATCCATGGTTAGTTCCCTTCCAGAAGTTTACTATGACAGAGTGGTTCCACGATAACAGCTCTTAAATGAGCCTTTACATTGTCTTTCTCAAACAAAATGCTGCCTTTGCAAATCTGCTTTTTATCTGGGCAATTGCTTATGAATTGCACATTTATCTTGACCAAAATTATCAATTCCAAACTCGTTATGTTTAGAGCGAGATTTGCTGAGAAAGTCGTACTCGATGGCTGCTGCGAGTACGAGTTCTGACGGTGATTCCCTTGCAATGTGCGTAGATCAGTTGCGTAGTTGACAGCTCGTACTCAAACTGCACTCACACTGGATTTAAACCTTCCTAGTATCGTGTGACAAGTCTGCATTGGCAATGTCAGATTCACATGCAGCTGCAGGCCAAACTTTTAACAGGCTTCCTACAATGAAACATACTTGGCTATCTTAGCCATGCCTGTTGCTTCCTTCTTAAGATTGTTTTCCTGCTTTCTCTTCTTTCACTCAGCACGAGGCATTTTCACAGACGCAGCTTTTCTTAGGTGTAAAATAGTCAAGTGGTATAGACAAGCAAGCCGAGAAGTGTTCCACAAAATAAGAGATTGATAACTGTAGGGAGTTCTCCTATTTGTGAACCAATCATTTACAATTGACACCCAAGAGCAATGATAGAACTTCCTGATAGAGTAGAATAGCTTTAAAGTATAAACAACATGGAATTTCACGCCAAAATCTGTTTTGCTTAATCATGCAGTAAAATACTATCTGAAGTAGGACTGCCCATACTATTTGATTTCACTATTCGGTTATTGGATCCAATATGTATCGAATAATCATTATTTGGAGAACGTGGACATAGTGAGAATTTTGGTTGGCTCCACTTAAGGTGTGGATAGAAGCTCGGTGTTTCTAGTAAAAAGTTTTTATGAGCAGCTTCCTTGCAAACAGAACTGCGAGAAAACCTGTCTATCAAAAAATAAATGCACTATTTTTAGAGCAGTAGAAAAAATTAACGATTGATAAGAACGTAGCTAGACCATTTGGCTGAAAAAGTTCTAATTATTTGAAATCAAAATATACAATTTCAGGCAGTAGGCACTTGTTAAATGAAGGCTATGGTATGAGGGTTATTACTGTACTTGTATTTTCTTGACTTTCGATGTTTCAAGCGAGTTTTGACTTCTGCATGTCTACAATCTATGCTAACTAACCAAATGGTGCTAAATTAGTATAGATCTTGCCATGTACAGTATGTAATACCTAACTTTGGTACCATTTGCAGTTCTTAAAAAAACTGTTTTTGTAACATGTGAAAAGCCTTTTGAAAGCTTTTTACAAAGTCGTCTTTTTCCAAAGCTTTTTACAAAGTCGTCCTTTTCCAAAGCTTTTTACAAAGTCATCCTTTTCCAAAGCTTTGTTGAAACAACCATCTGAAGTATTCTTCAAGGTCTGGAGGCTTGAGATTGAAAAAAAGAGGATGTGTTATTGCCATACACACATGTTAGAGCCTTTCTTAGCAAAACACATGCAACGTAGATCTTGCCAATTGCACTAAGGCCAATCTTCAGATCCTTTTGCAGTCAGTAAATTTAAAGTAATATCTCAAAATACCCACTCTACACTGATAGAAACCCTACTCGCTGATTGACTGAATGCTTGCTCATCATCAGTAAGGTCCGGCCTCAGTGCAAATGGGCATTGAAGATGCACTCTATGAGGATATGGTGGATCCCCATAGGTGCAGAGGTTGGCCATCTAGGGTGAATGAATGCTGTTCCAACTGCTCTAACAGCATGGCACTTTCATCAGGCCTATCTTCTACAGGACCAAAAATATCAGCAATTAGCCCATTAGGTATAACAACTGATTGGAATGTCAGTGCATGGAATCGTTTATGGCCATTGTACATTGCCCATTGGTGCTGCTTAGGTCTGTAAATGGGCCTAAAAGTGTCATCCACAAAGCCCCAGTAGTTGTCTAAAGCAGCACCTTTGTTATAAATTGCAGCTGTAAACAACTGTAAATAATGATGTAAAAGCCAAGGCTGCTCCAAACTGGTAAGAAGGTAGCCAAATCTGTCAATGATAAGGATGGAAGACTGAGGCTGCCTAGATTGAACTCATTTATCTATGTGAGAAGGAGAGAAGGCAGAAGTTACCTATGGTATACTAATTTATCTAGGGACCATTCAAAAAGTCCTTACTCTCTGCAGGGGGGAGGGGGAACCCTAAAAAGCGTATGGAAGCATACTAGGTGGAAGGAGGCTCCTCAAAGAGCGTACATACACTCATGTACTTCTCAAATGCCAACTACATGTGGAACATCTAAATAAACATACTACCTTCTGAAGACCTACTTTTCATTGATTTGTAGACAAAACTGTGATAATTTAAACATGCGTATGCTTGTGGTAAGGGGGTACCTCCAAAATTTACAGTAGCGTACAAGGGCAGAGGGGGCTCAAAAATCAAATAATATTGAGCTTATGTACTTCTTGAATGGACAAATATATGAAACAAAAATACAGTCCACCTGACTACAAATTATAACTGCATGGAAAAATGTGATGTAAATGAATGAAACATTACAAAATAGGTGTTTGAGAGAAACATTTGTTCTGTGATGGTTCTACTCCACAATCTTGAAAATGACCAGTTGTCCTTCACTATTGCCTTTCTGACATTTGGAAACAACCCTTGCCCATTCTCTAGCATGCTATGTTACCTTCTCCAATATTACGAAAGTCAGCAAAGTTGAAGATGATCGATGTAAGTTCACAGAATATTCATATTTTGAGTGAGCTGTAAGATTATATTACCTCATAGTCTCTCAAGACCCCATGCCATTGGCAGCCGCTATTTCTATACATACAGTGTGTTGCAAGGTTAAGCACCTCTCTTTTAGCGTACATATCTGGGAACACTTGGTGAGGCAAGACAATGGATCCATCAACTGGGCAAATAATCTGACCAGTTCTTCCACTAAAAATGTTACAAAAATATGATTTACTGAAGCAAAATGACCAAAAAGATGGATCAACGAAACTCATTCTAATGCACATATGGTACCTTTGTCGTTGCAAATCTGCATAGCACTCTTTACATATTCTATGGCCGCATTCCGTTTGCAAAGGATCTCGAAGTGCATAAGAACAACAAGGGCATTTATGATGCTCAGCAAGTGGAGTGGGAAAATTGCCATTATATCCAACCATTTCTAAGAAAAGAAAATACTTCATGAAACTAATAACATGAACCACAAATTCTTATATATAAAGGCAGTTCAAGTTGACCAATGCACAGATTGACATCAATAAATACAAATTAACAATGATGCAGATGCAAACGTAGACAAAAACTTGGATGGGACATAGAGAACATCGTGACAAAATTAAAGTTCCTTTGATTATTATACCAAACTGTGATAATTTTAGATATCTCAGCTATGTATTTACTTTTTCACACTTCAACAATTGCATGATAGATAATGGATTCTAATATCTAGTTAAGGGGTGATGTTTTTATACAAGCAAGTTGCTTAAAATTAAACTTCGTGATAAAATAAAAAGCATAAAGAACGGCTTCTAAAATTCTTATTGATAAATATATCATACTATAAACAGCATTTTCATTAAAGAGCACATGAAATGAAAACAAAATATGCCCAAGGCGGGCAATTTGAACACGCTGATAACGAATTTCATATTTAAATTTTCGGCAAATGATTGGAAATAGTTTATTTTCACTTGTTACTGGCACTATTTGGTGGCTCTTTTGATTGGAGACTGGGCCGAGCTTTATTCTTGAATGTGACGTCAGACTGTTTGTTAAGAATCACGATCTTGTTGTCGAGTTCATATAGGCCACTATGTCAGCGATTGATTCTGAGAATGATCATGAGTATTATGGCAGTAATGATAGTGACGAGGAAATGGAAGTAGTTGCTGTCGCTAGTATCTTTGAACCGTACGCGAATGAGCCACTGGTTCCCAACGATGAAGGCATTAGAAGACAAAACCAGCCCGTAGCTGACGAGGACAAGGATGTTGATGGGCTTACACGGCAGGAACTAGAATATCGATACGAGAGGGTTAAACCGTTGGAAACTTGGTGTGTTTGTTTCCATTGTCGTCCAGAGCTGTTAGCTGGATCTCGAGAGTTTCGATATTACCATGAAATAGCCGAAGCTTATGGAAAAGTTGTTTTCGACGGATTGACTGACACTCATGCTTGTATAACCCAGCATGAAGACCATGTAGCTCTTGGGAATATGACTATTTTAAAAATGGTGGTTACTTTACTAAAAGGCAGACAAGGAAAGAATTATAAGAAGAAGCATTGTCAATAAGAGAATGAGTAAGTCTCTTCACCAGCACTTTTTTCTGGTTGTCAAATTTACCTTCACTACACCTCAGCAACTGACATAGTCTACCAAGCTAGCTTCAGTGTTTGTCTATGCACTGGGTGTCACTTTATCTAAATTTTGAAACTGTAAAATGTTCTCACAATTTATACAATTTTTTTGTTAACAGGTTTCTACGTGCAGTGGCATATCGATGGTTTGCTAGATGGTTTTTTTGGCTACTTTGGTTGGGACAATACTAGGGGATTACTGACGTGTGCATATACATTCTTATGGAGAAAGTATCCTACATATATTGCAAGGGGTTTTGCAACAACTGATGAGCATGAATGAGCCCAAAAATAACTGATCTCTTTGAACACTGAAAGTGTCATTCCTTTCATCATGTGCACACAACAGGGCATCCCCTTGTTCAAAATTGGAAAATGAAACCTTAACCCTTTTTTAACAGGTACCCTGTCATGACAGAATGACTGTCAAGATTTTGATACTGGGAAGAATTCCATTAACTGCAATGCCCCTTTTTGTGTCCTCATCGTGGCCTTTGGCAAGATTTGTGTGCTGGTGGGGTGCTGCTTTATTTGGTTTCATGGTATCATCTGTGCTCCCTTGCCAAGTGTTGGGAATTGCATCTTGCAATGTCTCTTGTTCTTGTACTACAGAAGAAATAAATATGCTGAGATAGTTTATTATGAGAGCAAATGGTGGAAAGAAGATTTGTACAACCTGAGAACTTTTTACACCCTTAATGTAAAACTGGAATCATGTATAGTTAAATACCACACCTTCCTTAGTCTTGGAAAATGTACCTAAAATGATCCATTCAAAGTTAGTATGAATTCATATTGCCTTGGACATATGAACAAGTTATTTTCTAAGCTTACATGTTGACCTAGACACAAGTAATTGCATATTATTGTAAAAAGAATTTGTTGAAGCATTACAATTGCATGCTACTTAGCTTTCAGCTTAGAATCCAGTTAACTTACCCAGAAGGAATATGCACAAGAGATTTCATGAATTTGTAACTTACATGTTGGAAACAATATATTATCTCTTTGTTTTATCTTCTTCTCTGCATATAGCTGCAATGCCTTACTCTTGCTTTTTCTCAATGTGAATTGTCTCTCCATTGGTTCAGGCTGATAGGACATGATTTCTTCACATAATATTTTAGTGACTGCTGGGTACTTTCAAATGCATGTCCCTTAGTTCATTAGCATAGCCTGGAAAAATATGCAATTTAGAATTTGTTTCTCAGGTGAATTCCAAATTGGAATATGAGTGGTATTTACAAATTGTATACTGTCAGCAAGTTTTTTTTAGTTCTATTTTTACCATGTGTGTGTGATAGTCATTTCTTCACCCATTTTCTATTTTGGCCAAACAATCTTGGTATATGCCCTACCATCCTTTGATAGTTCCTTTTCCCTATGTTTCTCATTGAAATGGAGGCTGGCCAAAATATGCCTACAAATATAATACTAGAACTGTGAACAATTAATAATTTTTTTCAAACTTTCATTTAAACAATGTTTTTCTAAACTTCTCACTAATCAAAATGGTATACAATACCATTGTACAACAATAAAATTATCAACAATATCATAGGAAAGGTAATCAAAAGTTCAACAATTCTGGATTTGTCTATGCCTTATTCCTTCCACAAAACTAAATTAATGTACTTGTGCAAATTGCAATGTTTATTTCTCTCCTGGCAATTAATAAGCAATGTCTTTCCTTAAAACCAAGGTATTTGAGCATATCCAGAAAAGATGAAGATGAACTGCTCATAATAATAGTAATGCACATATAGAGTACTGAAGGCTATAGATATATATTCTAAAGCACTGAACAAAAAAGTATTATAAATTCATATTATAATTGATCTGAATTCTGGAAGTTGTATTAGTATATCAACAAATCTCTAGATTAGAGTTGCAGTCAAGTTTGATCTGTTGTCATACCCTCAGGTTTTCAGGGAAACACTCCTTTATCAAGTATGCAAATATGTATTGTGTAGTTACCTGTCTTTTGTCATGTTGTGATAACTTTGGCAGCAAAAATAAAGGTTGACAGAATCTCTTGTTGGAACAGCTCCTGGCATGAGATTTCTCCTGCAGCGGACCTTTGTGCCAGCTATGATCCGCCTCGAAAAACTGGATTCATCAAAAAGAAGAGAGCAGAGAGCTGCATATTTGCTTTGCGCTTTGTAGTTGGGCCTATGCCGTCTACAAACCTGACCCACTCTTGTCGTAGTTTTTCATCCTTAGGACATTGATGCATCATAATACCAGGAATGTAACTAGTATTCCTGCAGCTCTGTTGGTTTGGGCTGCCAGCAACACAGTATTTTCCTCCTTTTTTCTTTCTCCCAGGTTCAACTCCATCGCAGTTGACATTTTCCTGTATTGTGTTGCTGGTAGTACAACAAACAATCTGACATCACATGTGAAGAATCACGTGCCTTTGGCCGTGTTTTTGCAGAGCCACCAGCAACTGCAAATTTGTGTCCTTTAACACTAATTTAAAGTTACTTCCGCGGTTCATATTTACGTATAAACATCGAATGTGTTGTTTTGTGTTTGCTTGTGATATACAAGAAGAAAAAAATTTCATTTCATGTGCTCTTTAACTGATTGTGAGCACTTTGAAAACAAGGCTGGCTTCCTGATTCCATTTGTTTACATGTTCCAGTCTGGCTTTCCAGTAGCCAATTGGACAAAAGATGAGAGATAGAAATTGAAAGAAAGAAGTGAAAGAAAGAAATGTGAAAAATCTTGTTCCAATAAATCAACAGTAGCTTTAGTAAATATTCATGTAATAAGATGAATGCATGGTCAATTCGAATATGAATGAGTGAGCACTAGCCAAGTTGAACCGAGAAAATTAATGACATGGTCCAAATGTACATGATTGGGTGGCTTCTCTGGAAACAGCCATGGATTATATTTTGGTTTTGGAGGGTACTTCTGATGCTCTGCGTTTCAGGGCAGATACAGACCGTCTTACGGGGCTTACCAAAGACAGTCAAAATTTCTGCAACAGCCTCAAAGCAACCACCTTACTCAATTATGACATTTACGAACTTCAAACAACACTGGGCATTGGATTACAGCAAACCATTTCCCATTGGAGTCACGTAATTAGTATATACGCACAAAAATGGCAAACATTTGACCCCTCCCCCATCATACACACATGCATGTTTGCTAAAGCCCCCATTGTATACATACTCCTACTCATCTGACCCCCCTCCCATTTCTTACGGGACTGTTTCTAAATATCCAATCAATAATTCCATAGAGAAAAGGACTGTAAAACATATGAGGGACAGGAAACTAATCATAGCAAATGTTTTTAAAACAGTAATGAAAGTTGATGCTAGAGACAACAAAGTATGGTAAAAGTACTTTGCATATGACAATACTGCAAAATATGCGCAAAAAGGGACATCTTGTATACATATTTAGATGTGTCAATCCCCCTCCCCCTTACAATCATGGTGTACGCTTTTTCTCAAACCAGCCTCCCCCTCCGTGTGAACTAGTCACTGGGACAAGTGCTGGGGGTAGGGGACAAAATATATCTCCTCTTCCCTTGGTAAGGTGTTGAAAGAATAATTTAAAGGCATCATTATATTTTAATCTGATGTGTGACTGAAGAATTCTGAAAAGTTTTAAGGATTCTTGCAGTATTTCAGTAGTAACTGTGTGGCTTTATTTTTTGAAAAAAATTGATTAGTACACAAACAGCCTATAAAAATTTCTACTCTTGAATTTTGAAACTATACAACATTAAATACTCTATATAAGAATCACTCCTTGTCTCAGCCTATTTGGGGTTCTTATTTAGGGGATTCAAAAGATGAAATTTCAGCCTCAAGGTTCTTATAATCACTGGCTCTTTTTGTGGCTTTCTACTGTATTTGATGGAAGACTTCATTGATTGATAACCTCTCATGAGTCCCACTCACTCATAAGACGGTGGAAAGAGTGATGAATTTTAACTAGTGTAGACGCCCATTTATTAATATCCCTATGTATTGGAGTTTCCACAGCTAAACCTTTTAAAATACACATCTGTTATGTATTGTCTTACTTGTAACATGGTAGATTGAGGGATGATTTTTATCCACTACAGAGGTTAACTGAGGTTAACATTAACTGAGTTTTACATGGCTACAATGAGCCTTGAAGTCACAACTTCATTAGAGTATTATCTTAAGGGGCATGAGGGGCAAGAAATGTCCTTTATATTGAACTCCTGTGAATGGGCATTTTCAGGTAATATCAACAGTTTGGTTCAAGAAAATTCTTCTGGTAGCAAGGCCCCAGACCCCAATTCCAGCTTGATATACCTATGAGGCCACTAGACTGAACATTGCCCATCTGGAAGAAAGTTTGAAGACCAAAATCTACCCTTGTGGAAGAACATAGATATGCATAGATGTGCCCTCAGAAGAAGCCTTGCCCCCTGCCTTAGGTAGTTGCAGGTGTCACTGGATGGGAGATATAGTGAAGAACTTTGATATTTCTTAAGCATTTATGGCCAATGACAGATTTTATTGCACAAGATCTCTTGCTAACAATTGCTCATAGAAAAATTGAGTATGAGCATCCATGTGACAGATAAAAACAGAAAAAAAATCAACTTGGATCTCTTGTAATGATATGTAATCACTCTGACTATAATTCAAAAGGTTGATATTGAAATCTCCAAGGATAAAAACTTGCTTATTAAAAACACAGCTGGGTTGGAAAGAGTTTCTTGCAGATGGTCATAGAAGCTATCAATATCTGATCTTGGGTGACAATAGACACAACAAAACAGATAATTTTTACTATCCTTATTTTTAACCTCAACCCAAACTGATTCAAAATCAGCAGTGCTTTTGCTAAGATCCGACCTATGAATTGGAGCAAGTCCTAATTTTACATAAAGAGCAACACCACCATTTGGAGTATAGGATTGACATGGAAAATAGCTATAACCAGGGATTTTGACATTTGAAGTTATAGGATTTTCAAAAAAATTCCAAGTTTCAGAAACTCCAATAACATCAAGGTTAATTTTTAAAGTTGCAAGAGTCGAGCAAAGTTCATCAAGATGAAGAGAAAGACTTCTCATATTCAAATGAAATAAGGAAAGATCATGTTCTAAAATATCAAGCATAGAAAAGTTCTGAAGAGTATGATAACTTGAGCTGACATTAGCGGGTAAATGTTCATCAATATCGTAATCTCCACAGTTTGGTAAAGTTATAAGACCAGATACTATTTCAAAGGACGGTGCTGAATCAACAAAAGATGGAAAATCGAAATTCTTCAGTTTAAATAAGTCTTCATTATCTACTGAACCAAACGGAAACATGATTTCTGTACATTCTAAACAGAACCAGGGGACATAATTAGGTTCATTTTGCAGTGTTTGGAAAGTCGTCGATATTTGTTTTCAATGAGTTGAGAAGAGAAGGCGGGATAGAGAAAACTATCTGGGAGGCTGAAATGGCAGGGGAAAGGGCAAGAGGAAGACTGAGATTGAAGATGTTAGATTGGATAATGGAGAGATGAGAGTTAAAGCTGGAAAAACGTTAGTCAATGCTGCAAAAGATAGGAAAAGATGGAGAGAAAGAAAACAACCATGATTCGCCTACGGTATAAAATGCCATGACACTATAAGAAGAAAAGTGGCCAGAAATATTTGCCGTTTACCCAAAGGGTTCTAACCCTATAAAAATACTTAGGTAAGTTTAGGACACTTGGAAAGCACTCAGAAGAGCTATCGAGCCGAATGGCCAGAAATATATTTCTGGCCATTCGGCTCGATAGCTCTTCTGAGTTCTTTCCAAGTGTCCTAAACTTACCTAAGTATTTTTAATTTTTATCACTCATTTGTAATTAAAAGTTTGAATTTTATATATGAAATGAAAAAATGAAATGAAATAGACACGTGAGCGTCTAGGCCTAAAAATACCGTGAGCGCCTAGGCCTAAAAAAACTGACTTCCACGTTGTAACAACTTGTGACTGAAGTTTCAAAAAAGATGAAGCATTAAAAACGTATGAACATCAACATTTGTTGTACTTACTCAGATACTTTCTAACAGTGTTGCTTGTTTCTCAAGCTCAACTCTAAAAAAATGTACTTCACAACGTTTGCTCAGTTGCTATCCTCTTGTGTTGTTATAGCTCAGGGAAATTCCCTTCAGTATGGCCAGGGCTGCCAAGCCAGATCAGCTCATCCTACCCACTGCGCAGGCGATTTCTACCTACGCCACACCTACATTTGTTTTTTTCAAGATATACCCCTATGGAGTAATATTTCATTTCATTTCATGTTAAATTGTTAATAGTGCTATGCTACAAAAGTTCAAACAAGGGAGCCCAAAAATAGAACTTTTGAGACCACACCCTTCAACATTGCAATGAACATATTTTTGCCAGGATATAGCATTATTTAACATCTGGCTCTAATATTGAGGCCATGAAAGCATTAAGTACGGTAGAGATATTAAAGGCACATTCAAAAGAAGGCTGCATCACCAAACCATTTTATTAATTTTGCAAAGGGGCTATAACCCTGCTAAGAAGCTACATGAAAATTCCATAAATAATGAACGGTCAAAGTAATAGATAAAGATGTATAAGCAGTCTACAGCTTCAGTTCAGTTTAAAATTTCTATGTCTTCAGCAGCGCTTCTTTCTTCTTCCATGTATATACCTCTTACCTTGGGATACAAACCAACCAATTTGTCATCAACATCAAGATTCGTCGAAAAGTAATCGCTTGTTCTAACGATTGCTTCTACTGTGCGCACCGATAGGGCATTGCGAAGCTTGGTTTTATTGTTACTAATTTTTGAAAATGTTCTCTGCACTGCTGCGGTACTCTGGGGTAGGGCAGTCACTTCAAGCATAAAAAGATCAAGATCTTTGTCGATCTACAGTTTGTAGGCTTGCCTCACAAAATGTAGGTAAATTGGCAAATAAGCTTGCTGCAGCATCAAGTGTTGCTGTTCCTTCAATTATTGCCAACTGGTGAATATTTTGAGTGGCAGCCAAGATTGGATCATCGATGTCAATACGCGATTGAACCTGGCGCACTGCCTCCTTATACCAATACCTGCAGCGTGAAAGAAAGCTTTCTTTTTCATGTGGTAGCATGATCTTTCGTTCTATCTTCAACATTAACATCTTTCAGACTATGAAGCTCAGAGCGTCTCATAAAGTTCAAGTATAGCATACGAAGAACTCGCTTGACTTCTGGCAACAGTCTATGCAGTTTAAACTCATTTGCTTGAAAAAGTACATTCAATCCGTTGAATTCATCAAGAACGAACTCCATGAACTGCAAGGTTGCCTTTACGTAAGATGACTTTAGAGCTTGGAGGACTTTTTCAGCTTGTGAAGACTTTGTCTCCAATGCTTCTGCTGTAAAAAAGATCTTCATAGCTTGCCACTTTTGCAGAAGACGTGAAACACATGTTGCGACTGAAAGAAATGATTTTGTGTGGTTCAACATCAACAGAATGTTGAAATTCTTCCAGGCTCTTCTTTACGTGAGGAGAATTTGCAAAGTAATTACATACATCGCGAATCAGTTTTTCGGCTGTTTTTGATAGTGTTTGGCAGGCATGGCTAGCTACTACATGAAAAGAGTCACAGTGGCACTTTAGGATGTAAAGGTCTGGAGCTTTTGCTTTCATTCATGTTAACAACGAATTATTTGCTCCTTGAATTAGGTTTTCCCTGTCTGAAGCATAACCGACAACTTTACCCCACTCTATTCCATCTTCCATTAGGGTATCTTCTAGTATGCTGAACAAGGAATCGACCGATCCATTTCCATCAACTGACAGCAAGCGATATGACTTTGTTTTCGTCGTTGCACATTCACTGTCAACTTAACGAACATTTACACAAAATGTTGTTTTCATCGTTATGTCAGTCGCTTTATCGCAAAGAATTGAGATACCATTTGCCGTCCTTATACCTTCCAAAAGCCTTTGATGAGCATATGTCGATAGGCATTCTGTCAAGAGATGTCCTCTTACTTCTGTTGTATTTCATATCACAGGTAGTCTTAGAGTCATCTGCTGCAAAATACAGACTTTCCAATAAATGATCAAGGAATCGCAGAGGTACATTTCTTCTTGCCGTCAAAGCTACAGTGTTCAATTCAGCTTTCACTTTGTGGCGATTCAAGACTCCTCAAGGAAAGTTTCAATTGAACGATTAGATTCAACTTGCTTCATTGGTGCCATGTGCGCATCTATGATAACTAACCTTGTTATTGACGAAATTTCTGAAAAGTTTGCAAATAGCCTTACCTCCATGGACCAACCTTTGTTGCCTAGGGAAAATCTGAGGATGTATGCAGATGCAACTCAAGCAAAGGGGCCAGCATTAGACCACTGCTGGGGTTTTGTGGATGGAACTGTAAGGGCTATATGTAGGCCTAAAGTTAATCAAAGAGTTGTATATAATGGCCACAAAAGAGTACATTCACTAAATTCCAGTCAGTTGTAGCCCCAAATGGATTGATTGCAAACTTGTTCGGCCTTGTTGAAGGGAGGAGACATGATGCTGCAATGTTGGCCATGTCTGGTCTGTTAGATGAGCTTGAAGAATAATCTTATGCTCCCAATGGTGATGCACTTTGCATATATGGTGATCCAGTTTATCCATTGTGACAACATCTGCAGTGTCAATTTCGACAAGCCTTGACACCTGAACAGCAGGCATTCAATCAATCCATGAGCAAGGTTCGTGTTTCTGTGGAGTGGGTGCTTGGAGAAATTGTCTCATATTTCAAGTTTTGTGAGTTTAAGAAAAATCTCAGGAGTGGTTTGAGCCCTGTTGGGAAGATATACAGTGTCTGTGCTCTTCTTAGAAGTACAATTACTTACTTATATGGGTCAAACACAGCAGATTATTTTGAAGTTCAGCCGCCTGCTCTCCACTATTACTTTAATAGAAACTGAATTGTGAATTAAATGCTCAACCCACTCATACAAGTTATTTCTTACTTGCATCCTACAGTCTGCATTATTTGTTTCTACCTTGGTATTCAATCTTTGTACTAGTTAAGGAGAAATTTGGCAATTACAAAATTCTTTAAAGAAATGAAGCCTATCATCAAACCAAGAAAGCTAAGCCCTCAATGTTTTTCAATTCCTGTTTACAAATCTGTGTAACTCTCAACCCAAAAGCCTATGGAAAAATCATGAACACAGGATATGGGAAGACTTATTGGAAAGCTTATCAAATTTTGTAAACATTCACTTAGGGCCAGGGATGATTTCTAAAAATTTTAACAAGGGGGGCTCTAGGTGCCATGTCACAAAGTGGGTGTGACCCATTTACAGCCACGTCAATATTTTTGAATATGGAAACATGATAATTTAGTCTAAATGTGATATAATATAGCCAACATCTGAAAAGATCTCAATAGCCATATAGTAGTGAGGAAATGCATCATAGCAATACCTTACAAAACATTGGAAGCAAGGTCAATGCGCTTTGAAAAGCAAGAGTGATACAAAAATTTGGGGGAGCTGAGCCTCCCAAAATGAACAACAATTTTAACAAGGAGGCTACGCCCCCTGAGCCCCCCTAGATGTCACCCATGCTTAGGACTTAAAACGTCACCAACGATAAATCAATGGTAGGAACAGCATCTGGCATTAGCTTACTTTCCATTCAAAGTTTTGCAGCGATTTTCTGATTCTTTGTAAAGCAGCTCTCATCGAAATGGTCAGAGTAAAGAAAAGACGAGTTGCTGTTGCTCCACTTTGACCTATGTCTTTGCACAAACCTGACCCAAGCTTGGTGTCTATTCCTGTCTTTTTCCTTGAGTAGAAACGTATGAACGGATTTCCCCTCTGTATGCTGACCATTTTTGCAGCTTATTCCACTCAGGAGACCAGCCATACAGTACCGTCCTCCACAACGTTTGCAGGACCTGCTAGTGGAATCCATGCTAACAAGGGATCAAAATTTTTGCGTACTCCTTATGACGTCATGTGAAGTAGCTAGAATTCGCACTTTAAGTGCCAAAATAGCAAAGTCTGAGGGCTCAACATTTTTCCATATGAGTTATGATACTTTAGTTTGTAGCATGATGATCACAGCACAAAGTTGGATTAGAAGATGCAAAAAGTTAAATTTCAAAATTTTCGATGCATAAGCACTTTAAAAATCCATTCTGAGCTAATACATAGATGCAAATCAGTACGTATTTGTGTTGTGCAATATCTTGATTTATTAATTTGTTCAAAGTAGTATTTTCAAAGCAGTTCTTGTATAAGTAGTAGCTCCAGGAAAACAATGTAATCCTACCCAGTAGCAGTTATTAGAAAGCAAGGGGACGATGTCCCTTCCAGATGTCATTAAATCAGCAAATTATCAGCAAAATTGGTGGACTACTGGGTAAATGCACACTGTGTTAATAAGAAAACCACACTTTTGCCTGCACCTCAATGTTCTTATACATTTTCTCCTTGTTAAAAACTCACTTACTCTGCAACTACTCAGCTACTTCTTAAATACTCTGCCTCACTGATTTTTCTTGAAAAGCCACCACTGACCTTAGCAGAGGAACGTACAAAAGCAACACCAATTTTCATAACATAGTCATGAAGCTACAATACTCGCCGAAAGTCCTGGGACACTTTGCATATTTTTAATCTGGACGGAGCATTCACCCCCTTCCTCCCCTAAACAATGTTGGTTACTGAGAGAAGTACATGCGGTAACGGAATAATTTTTCGTGTACAATAACGCCAAGTGTCTAAGGAACAGACCAACATTGTTTTAGGGGGAAGAGGGTTTGCATCAAGGCGTGATGGTTGAAATGCTGAGAAGGCTGTGGTTTTTCATAATTTTTGAAAATGTCCCAGGGACTTTTGGCAATTATTGTCGCTTTCAAAGGACAGGAAACCAGACCAGATGAATGCAAACAGCAACACTTGAACTTAGGTGCTCGGATCAGACATTTTGATATTACCGCGCCATTTTTTGGCTATAATATGATCAATACCTTTTGCAGAAGTATTAGTGATCATCATATATCAATCAAAGAAAGTTGTAACAAAATGTTCGATGGTTTCACTTTACAGTGCAATAAACAGCTTAACTTGATTGGGAAGCAAAGTGGTTTGTGGGCTTGCCCAGAAACATTATCAAGCAGCCACATACATGCTAGGGGCACGGGGGTAATGCTGCGAATGGCAATTTTTTGCATGGTATTGCCCCCAACAGAATTATAATTCTGAAGATTTACATAAAAAATATGGTTGTTGCCTCTCCAAAATGATTGTACAGGAAGGTTTTCATTGTACAGGAAGGCCTCGTTGACATTTCATCTAGCTACGTGCTTGGTTTCAATTTCACAAAAGTTACCATTGCCAAGACAATTAAGTCTGCTAAGGAACATTTTCCAGTGGAAAATGCCCACTTGCAGACGTAGTTTACGTAGCATTAAAAACCTTCAATCTGCGATTTTTAAAAAAGTCACGATATCTCAAGTCACGTGACCCTATCCTTGTTTCATAGTTTCTTTTGTTCGTTTTGGTAGTTCTTGAACGAGTTCTTGAAGCAGGTAGTAAATTAATACATCAAGTGAACAAATTTCCACATAAGAACAATTCCTTAACTGTAAATGACGTTTACAAAGCATGCTTGAAATTCTTGAAATCACAAAGCATGCTTCAATCATCATCATCAACGTCACCATCATCAATAGCTTGTCTTACCACTGCTGACAGATGGTCTCTACATCTTCCTCCACTAATCGCAATCGTGTGTTGAGGATGATGATGATGATGATGATGATG
>WIPJ01019984.1:0-15797 GCA_018155075.1 Cassiopea andromeda | reverse complement strand
GATGATGATGATGATGATGATGATGATGATGATGATGATGATGATGATGATGATGATGGGACCACGCCCTTCTTGCAAACCAAAATTTCATATGGTGCCTTTTGTAGTTTGACGCAACATTAAAAGATTTGTTGTACTGTTCTTGAAATTTACATAGAGCACACACAGACCAAAGCACAGACATAAGAAACATGTGAAAGGGAGAAATTTAACCATACTTTTAAATTTCCAAGACTACATTCAAGATTTCCAAGACTTTGGCAAACGCAAGACCACCCTAAAATAAGTCCTGTTGGCATAAGTCAGTCTGCACACCTATTTGCTCAATAGCAACATGGAAAAATCAGCGTAGCTTCTCCTTGTTAAATTCTTAACCTTCAAGATTAGATGAAATCAGGTAGAGGGCCCAGTTGTCCTTCTCAGCATGAAGATTGATCAAACAAACACACTGCTTTTTTCAGAGAGGTGTTTCCGATACAAGGTACTACTGCGAAGATAATTCTATACAGAAAGCTTCAGCTTCTACTGAAATACTTCCCCCGGATCCCTTAATTAATTTAATCTCTCAGAAAAGGGATGAATCCTGGAATAGGGGGTTCTGGGGGTTATGGCCCTCCAACCGGTCATGTTTCCTATGGCAAGCAGTCAGTGTGTGAAAAACTTTCTACATGAAAAAGACAATAAGAAAGCCCCCAAAGTCCAGCTTTTGATCTGCCCCTGTCTCAGAATCAGTTGTTCCGAAGAGTAGAGGAAGAAGATAGGAGAGCACGTTGTCTATAAGTCTATTTTATAGTATGAATTATATAGGGGCGTCACGATAGGAGGGTGCAGGGGTGCAGCACCCCATAACCATTTGGCTTGTCAAAAAATTTGCAGTAGAAATTAAAGGCGAGGAAAGCCTTTTTTATTGGCCTTTTTTATCAGCTTGAGGGATAACTTCTTTGTTGGCAAATTGGGGTCATATTATAGGGCTCAGATCAACTGAAATTTAAGAATAACTTAAAAACAATACAAGGCTCAAGCTTCAACGAGGCCTTGAATGTTTATGCATTAGGGTTTTCAAGTTAGTACGATATTGCTTTTAGATTAATTCATGCGCTATTAAAACAATATTTAATAGCCCTGTCCACTTTTCTTGTGCTTAATGATGAAATAATAAGGATACAGATAGATTCCTTTAATTTTCAGGAGACGCTACACTTCTACCACTTAAGAAGAATTAAAGAACATTTCTCAATAAGTGATTTTCAACAACTGTAAATATGCTTTTGTAATATTTTACTTCTTAATTCACTTTGCTGTAAATGAGAGGCCCCTTGAAAATGAGATATGGCTGAAAGGCTACCTCTTAAGTTTTGCTATGCAAATGACTTGAAATGAAGAATCATCTAAAGCTCAAAGCAACACAATGTGAGAATATTGAGGCTTGTCATATCTGCAGCGACTATAATAGAATAGGCCTACGTGTTGATCTCAAAATCATGTATCAACTCTGATTCTCAAAAACAATAATAGGCTATATATACAATAAAATGAATAATCACACTTGATATGATAAAAGAATAAATTAGCATAAAATTATAAGGCTCGGCGAAGAATTTGGCATTCATCTACAAAAAACTGAGTGTAATTCCTTTGTGCTTAAAACCACGTGGCTAAGAAGATGCATAGGGAGACATTGCCCGCCCAACTGACGCATTTTGCCCGCCCTTGCCCCGCCATAACTTTGAATCTCAATCATTTGGCATCTTGTAATTTCCTCTTCTAGATATAAATCGAAGACTACCGACTGGAGTTTTGTATAAAAATGTCTTCTGGGGACAAGCTCTCAGATCCCCCAGACCCCTTTTCCTGCGTTTATGGCACTATAGAAGGTATTGGTTACATGGATACCCAACGCAGTGGTCGTAGTGATCACAAAATTTCTGATCGCAGGCGTAAACTCCTCATTTTCCTCGTGCGTCCAATAGACAACGTTACATTCAAGCTGTGACTGACACAGAGATCTAGCCTGCTTGCCTCCCTATCTTTTGAAAACTGACTTCATGACTGTTATGCTTTTAGTTAGGTGCATGGCTAGAATCTTTCGAATATGAAAAACGGATATATCTCGTGATATTTTTCCTACATGAAATTAAATGCTCTTTCAGAATCTGCTTGTCACCAGTTGATTATGTGGTGGGTGTGGCTAGGCGTGGCCATACGACGTCACTCATTGTTTTGAAAGGGAATATGTCCGTAAAAATTGTAAATACCTGCCAAATCGCGCATTCCGTTGTTGAATTTTGTCTTCTTTCCGATTGTGAATGTTAACAGATGGCTAAGCAATGGGCGTGGCAAGGCGTGGCCACCTGGCATCATTGTTATATTCTAACGATAATATATGGAGAATCTGCTTACTTTATCAAAGATTGCATATTTTGTACCGAAATATAAGTGCTTGTTAAGCTGCGTCACTAGTTTGTATATGACAATGTGTGATGATAACGTTAATGGTTAATTCGTTTTAGTAAAGGATTCCGGTAATTGACACCCAGGGTAAGCCAATTTTATCTTGATATTGGGTAAATGGGAATTATTCGTGAACTAGAAGATTAATACCATTTCAATGCTGCATATGATGTCATGGTAGATATTCTAAGTCATTGCTGTCGTATCCATCGCTCTCTGAGTCGAAGTCTTCCCAAACATCTTCTTCTGAACTTGCATACTGCTCACCTACGAAATCATTTCCCCCTTCAGCTAACATTTCTTGGCCATTCTCGTTATCTGAAATTTATGGATTGATGTCATGCCAGTTCATTTGTTGAAGCTCTTCATGTATACGTTCCCCTCTTCTCCGTATGGCCCGTATAGCTGTAAGCATTTGTGGCCAACGGTACCAGAGAGGAATCAAACAGCCATTCTCTTCTCTCAGCCAGCCACTTTCACAGGGATCAATCTTCTCGATAACAGGAGAGCTGAAAGCCTTCAGGTAGTATGCGGCCATATTCGCTCTTTGAATCAGATGTTTTATACTTCCTGGATCTGGCATAATACTCTGTGTTGTCTTGACTCACAGTTTGTCATATTGCCGAATTGTCTTCGTTAGAAGGTAGTCACCTCGCTTTCCGCTGTATATTGTCTCGTGGATGAACTTGGTGATACTAGCCTCTCCATCTTCATCCAATGTTCTTTCATTACCCAACTGCTCAAGTAGGTAGAGAGACTTGTTTTTTCTTGCTGTTTTCAAATACTGATGTCTTTGAGATGCGATAAAAGTTGCTGGTGGTGTCACACCCTGTCAGAGAATGAAAAGCTGGTAGCTGCAAACATGCGGATTGATCGAGAAACTGAGCAATCTTTCCAACATTCACAAATATATTGTGATCAATTTGTATGCACCAAATAGCCTCTGGTTTCTTCAAAGCATAGGTATATACCATCAGGATAAGAATATCCGTATCTTTGGCTTTAACTATGACGGGAACCTCAGAACTTAAGGCGTGAAGTACTACCCGAGTATCTGCCTCCTCGTGATTACATTCGACTGTGACGTCAACGTCATCCCTGGTGATCCTTTTAGTTATGTTTCTATGGTTTATCGTTAGAGGAACTTTGATGGAAGATTCTTCATTACCAGTTTCAGACTCTAGTGATTCAGAAGAACTGTAGAACTGTAAATGCCAGGTGCATGGCAATGCAAGCCTAAAAAATACCTAATTAGACAGTAAAAAGCAAAGCAAATCGAACTCACAGCCATCTTTGTAAGCTGTATGTCAAGTACCGCGAACAGTTGGGATAATTGAAGGCAAATAGCAGGGGAACGAAATGCTGCAAAGCTTGGAGATGGAGCTCCATATCTCTCTCTCTCTCTCTGAAGCTTGCAACAAAGAAAGCATGGCACTTACATCTCTGACGTACTTTCCAACAAACTGTCCCATTGTTCCACTATTCTGTAGCATTTCAGCTTTCGTGTAGTTGAAATCAGGGTATGAGGTGACTCTTTTCAATGAATGTGCACATGGTTTTGACTTTAGCGCATTCAGCTCTTTGTGCAGTGTTTGGGAAATGTTAACTTGTGATGCCTTGAACCTGAGTAGGGCTTCCAATGATTGCTTATGAAGACGCATAGATCGAGAATAGTGTCGACCTTCGGCTGCTTGATCTGCTGAGCCCTCTGCAATGATGTTTGCTTGACACCACCAATCACGAAATCCCAAAGCTCCATACTGCTTGTTAAGGAAGGACCTTCAGCCACACTAAGAGAATGTGAAAACCTCCCATCAAGCATTTTATCTCGTTGTACTTCCCTAACTCTTTCCATATGATATGTGACATTTTGTAAAAAACTGCTTGGTCACAATGCACGAAAATGTGCTCGAGATTAAGACTGTCAGCTAAATCAATAATGTAATGAAGGTAGTACTTGCACATGCTACCATCTGGAGGATGGGAATGGTGGGAAGGTATTCATTTCTTGATTTTGTTGTCTCGACTGATGTTACTTTCTTGTTGAAGGCAGTCCACGAACTAACAAAATCGTTTGTCACCTCTTCATCTTCAAACTTGTCTAAGTCGAGAACCTCGTGCCCTTTTATCCCTTTCTGGTTGCCTGAGGAGGCAGCCAGAGCCCACGCAAAATTATTGTCAATTCTACCCTCAAGATCACTTTTATCTTTGTCTGGCGTATACTCATTGATAATGGGGGGACTTTTTGGTCTCCCAATCTTGTAATCTCCGTAATCAATTTGATCATCATCATCATCATCAATACTTAGGTATCGTTCTTCTGTGGGTTCAAACGACTGGTACTCTACTTCTCCAGGGAGCTTTGGCTGATTAATTGTCCCTGTTGTATCGTGGGTTGTACCAACACCAGTTAAAATCATCTGTCCTCTATTATTGTTATCAAGGAAAGAGGCAAAAGTGTCCACGAAATTTCTTTATTGACTTAGCTGATAAAATATTGATGTACTTGTAGATTGATAAAACGTAATTTTCCTTTTTCCACTCAAATAGATTCGCAATTTTTGAGCGAGTGAACAAATTTCCCATACATCATCGTTAGGATCTAAGATAGACGCCAGGTGACCGCACCCTGCCACGCCCTTTACTTAAACCGGCTGTCAACATTCAAAATCTGAAAGAGGACAAAATTTGTTGATAGACTGCCCAATTTGGCTAATATTCTCAATTTTTAAGGACAAAATCCCTCTGAAAAGAGCGAGTGACATCATATGGCCACGCCTAGCCACACCCACTACATGATCACGTGGTGACAAGCAGATTCTGAAAGAGCATTAAATTTCATGCAGGAAAAACATCACGAGATATATCCGTTTTTCATATTCGAAAGATTCTAGCCATGCACCTGTCTATTTCATCAATTAGCTGGCATTGAAGTCAACGTCACAGGTCTATCATTCTGTCAGTTAAGTTAAGCTGGAAAGTAGAGGCTCATAGGGATGAATGCATTTCCATTGACCACCGCATAAGTTTTGAAGCGGCCTTTGGGTTGTTTTTTGTGTGGTTGAGTTATGCCAAACTCTCTTTAAGAACATGAGAAATGGCTCCACCTTTTTTTCAATGTAGACCTTCAGCAGTGAGATGAACGTGTAGTAAGTCTTCTCCATAAATAATCACATTAAGACCGTTAGTGTCAGCACATACAGAGAATTATTGCAGCTACATGTACGTTTACGCATCCTTAAGAACATATACAAATACGGACATTTACATACGTATCAATTGTGTTAGACGGTGGCCCATTCAGCAAAGTTGGTTTGCAAGGGGTCTTTTACTTACAAAATAAGAACTAAAAACTTAAGAAAAAAGAAAGTATAAAATAAGTATATTAAAAAGTTTACATTCAGAAGAGTATAGAACCAGAAAATGCAAAACAATTATTTACAAATACGGCTTGAATGATGCCAGAGATAGTGCAAGTACAGTAGTCAGCTGAGAGACAGTTCCACGATTTCGTTCTTCTGAAAGAATATTATATTTATCAATTACTATCTTTTTCAAGGACAATGTCAAATCTCATCAGTGTTTCTTAGGATTTTACAAGATTGTTGAGAGCTTCGAGTTAAAAGTTGTCCTAGGCAATTTGGAGCAAGGCCATCGAAGGACTTAAAAGAGGAAGAAACGGCCTCCAGTAATCAAACGGCTTACATTAATCAAACAGCTGCAAAATTGTCGCTCTGAAATATTGAAAGAAGGCCTACTCAAATGGATGTGTGATTGTCATTTAGGAGCCAGTTTTAAGATTGTCTGTTGCCGGTCAGGATGGCTAAACTAGATCACATCTATTTATGCAGCCTTCGTTCAAGGGCTTTCTCCTTCAAAACGTAGCGATAGGCTTTTAAAATTGTAAACTGGTCAAATTCAAAAAGTCATTGTCTGTATCTATTTAGCAGCATATCTTTTTAGCTTCAGCCTTTTCCATTCAACACCTCCGTGCATATGTGGCGATGAAAGGGTATATGTCTTGCCACATAGCGACGTTTATAAAGCTTGCACTGGTAAGGCTTTATAATGCAAGTACTGGAGATGTGAAAACTTGACTTCGCATATTCTTGGGGTTGAAGCCCTTGCACCAATAAAATCGGTGGTGGATCATGGACAATTGTTTTTATATGGAAGCACGTTTTCTCCCACGTCGTCTGTCATTCCCCGATCCTCAAAGAAGTTGGACTAGGTTCAACTTTTTCAAGAGTCGCCAAACCGTCAACGATCTGCCACCAATTATTATGACGCAGTTCTCTATATGGAAACGTGGCTTCCCTGATCAAGGGCGTGACCGATGACAGAACAGCACAACTTGTGGTTTGATACCAATATAACATTGCAATGTGAGCTTGTTTTTGCATAGGACATTTTGCAGAATAGTGGTTGAAGATGGGCAGAGTCCAGATCATTACGATCATATGAAAACACTAAGTAGAAATTGATCGGGGACGTCACCGATCAAGGACAGGTCGAGGACTGTTACAATTATATGGAAACGAGGCTTTATCCTTCATGCCACCCTCTTGATATAAAATTATACTAAATTTTTTAAATTACAGTTGACTGTTTGCAGTAACTAAGATACAACTAATTAAGGCCAACTGTTTACAAAATTTATGCTTATCTAGCTAAATTTCAAGAAGCGTTCCTAAATCTTCAAGCTCCAAAGATACACATTTTCTTGTTACTGGTATTTGCTCGGTCATTTTTAGTCAACAGTGCGCAAGATTTTGATGGATTTCCAGTCATAGTATTCTCATTCAGCTTATCCATTACAACACCTGTATCAACATACCTGCATAGAGAAAGTATTCCTGTCTGTATAGTTATATAGAGTTGCGTCTTTATTAAGTAGAAAAGATTACTTATATAGAAAATAAAATGGATAGGACCTAGCACTGAATCTTCAAAGACTTCAGATATGATTATTTGAAAGGGGCAGTATGTATTTTTGTTCTTACAGGCTGCTGACGCTCCTGTAAATATAAATAGATTAGTGCCATGGTGATAACATCTACCGCAGATCCTCGAATTGGATCCCCGTGAAATAGCCCCTTTCAAATAAGCCCCTACCCTAGAGCTACAAATTGCTAATAAGCCCCACCCAAGCATGTAACAGCATGTTTTTGAGGCTCTGTTAGTGCTTTATAGAGCTAGGAAAGAAAAAGCAGTCATTAATTAATGAAACATTGTGTGTCCTTGTAAAAAACATCAACTTGCTTGTATGTTTAGCATCGAAGAAAAGTTTACTAGAGCAAGAGTTTCAACTGGGATATGACCAACTAGGAAAATTTGTTAGCCCCTCCCCCTTCAAACAAGTCCTCTCTGTCGAATAAGCCTCGATGAAAAATTCCAAAAATTAAACAAGCTTCCAAGGGGGCCAATTCGAGTACTTACGGTATGCTATATATGTTTAACTTTGCAATTAACAGATTATGTGGAATGTAATCAAATGCTGTTGATAGGTCTATTGATGCAGCTTGTTATAATAATTATACCTGCAATATAGCTGTTATCAAATCTGGTCCCAAAAATATCCTATTTTGGTCATTACTGCATTTACTAGAAGAACTGATAAGTAGTTGTAGGTCGCTGATGTGCTTACTTTGCTGTAAACACGCCATTACTAATGTACAGGTCCAGAATCTTGCACTTCTTCTTCAAAACTTTCTGTGAAATAGGGAATACATCAGTGGCATAGCATCAGGGCATTCAAGGTATTCACTGAATACCCTAAAATTTTCAGAAAAATAAAGAAACTGCAATTTTAATGGTCAATGAAATGGCAAGTGTAGTTGCTTTTCAGCCTTTTAGCTCTTCTAAACGTCAATATAGTGAACGCTGAAGCTGTGAGGCCTTAAGAGGGAAAGAAGAACTCAATGTTGAGCTTAAATCTGTCACGAATACGCATTGAATATCCTGGACAGTATTCAATCAATCAAAATGCTCCATATTAATGTAAACATTACTCATTAATTTGCGAAAACAATGGGAGTGGACGCAGAATTTTTTCCAGCGTCCAGACACGGTTAGTGATTGAGCAACTCGCGGCCATAGCCTCACTTCCAAGTTAATGAAAGCGATCATTCCTGTTGTCGAAAAGGATGCAAAAGTATTTATAGAAGAATTAAAAGAGATTTCCGTGGTTATACATTTTTCAGTAGGCAATCTATAATTGCACTTCTGTGCCATTTTTCTGGTAGTAGCAATTGTGAAGATCAGTGAAAAGTAAGTTATTTATTAATCTCTCTGACCTAAGGCACCTTAGGCCAGTTTATTCACCGTATAAATCTCTCGCCTTGGTTAGGAAGGGCACTATAATGTGTATTTTTGCTTAAGTGGTTAATGCTAATAGATTTCAAACGGCTCCCTCGAGTTATCACATTCATTGATCTTTTAAAGTTCGAAAAATTAGCATTTGGCAATGTTCAGTTCACATTTTTGACAAAGCAATTTTCTACTACTTCCGCTGTGATGCTTACTTCCTATCATTCAATAAAAAATCTTCATACGGGATGTTTACTAAGCAACCTGTTTTGCCATATTTATGCTCAGACTCAAAGAGCTACATCCAGCTACACCCACAAACTTAAAGAAACTTATTATAGAATGCCTAGTCGAAGATGTCACGCTACGCCACTGGAATATATGCTAGATTCCTTTTTATCTGCTATGCTTCAGCTATGTGAAAGACAAAACCTGACTGGCGAAGGAACGGCAAGTTAACAAAAGAAGACAACCAATATAACTATATATGAATGCGCATCAATTCCACTAGCGATTCAGTTCCCTCAACAATCTTACTTATCTCTCGTCAAACACATCCTCATTATTTCTCTGTCTACTCTTTCTTTCTTCTCTAAACTATGATTGGCATAGTTCTAAACTCCTCAAAAGACTCCTTCAGAACTGCAAGATTTCGAAGTCTCTTAGGAACCATAGTATAATCATTTTTTGAGCCTATGCCATACGTTTACAATGTCTGCCAAAAGTCTTGGAACACTTCCTATGATTTATAATATAGACGAGCTACAAAATCCCCTCCCCAGTGAAACTGTGTTTTTTGAAGGACATATGACTAGTACGTTTGGAAAAAGTGATGCTTTTCCAAATAGTTAAGGGCCCTGGCTACCGATTCAACATTGTATGAGGGGGAAGGGAATTTACATTCCCATTAATGCCACGGAAATGTAACGGGGCTAGAAAATACTTGAAACTGTATGGTCGTTCCAAGTACTTTTGGCAGACATTGTTAGCCCACAGTTTAACTGGCAAGTTTGAAAAGACTCTTAATTCAAATGAATTGCTACATCGAGTATACGATATTTACAGAGTACAAGACAAATATCAGCACAAAAACTAACTACGGCAATATATACCAAAGCAAAATACGTCATGGCAACAAACTCCACTAAACATCAAAGAAATGAATAAATATATAAGTAGGAAAATGAGATATACATCAAAATATATAAATGCATGTGCCCAAGTATGGCAAGGGCAATTCATCTCTTATGTCCACTTACAGTCATGATTGCGTATGTGTGAAAACATAAGTGGTATGTTAAAGTTGCATAAAATCTAAATTTCCTGTAAAATTCTGCAAAAAGTCAATGCTTGTGCAGAAAAACGCTAAAGACTGTTGTCTATGATGTCGATGTAATAAATACTTGCTACACAGATGTTTCATAATATAGAATACAGCTTTCTTTGTTGAACTCTTCTTTTTTCTTCTTTTCTTCTGCCTGTTCTTTAGGTCCCTTTTGCTGGAATTTCTTTCGATGTACTTCCTTTTGTCTCTTTGCATTTTCGATTTTGCATCTTCGATGTAATTTAAAGATAAACACACAAAGACTATATGAAGCAATAGGAATGAAAGCAGAGCCAACCACCGAGATGTCACATCAAAGTTTGATAGCTGCACAGAACTGCTGGGATAACCACTTGAAAATGCAGTGCGGAAAGCCACAGCGAACTGGAAGATCATACTCCACATTATATATTTATCAATTAGTGTCAAATATGAGACTCTTGGAACAAATTGTTGGACGTTGTATTTAAATGCGACGGAAGTAAGCAATATAGTAAGATGTATTTGTAGACGGCCAGCATGGGAATCTGCTTTCACTGCAAAACTCCAAAATGTTGAGACATTAAATAGGCACATTATCAGGAACACATTATAGATGTAAAATTTGTATTGCCGTATCACACTCACTCTTATGTTGTACCGAGGGTAGCTATATTGAGAAGTAGCTTTCATCTCTGCTGATGTCGGTGTGTCTGTGATAACGTGAGAATATAGCTTCCATTCTTGATGCGCGTAGAAATTTTCTTCACAAATGTTGTCTCTAATTTCATCATCTTTGATAAATTTTAACTCATCACTGTTATATTTGGAAGACAGAATCAAAGTAAGGTCTTGGTAGTCGAAGGGAAACTTTCTTAACTCAAATTTTGTCTTAAAGGTACCATCTATAAAGCAATGAAAGAGAACTTGTGGTGATTCATCGACGGATTCTGAAGGCAGAATTTCCTTTTTAATCTCATGACATTCAACCTGGATTGCATTTATAAATCTATAACGAGGTTTCCATAAGGAATCCCATGTGATTGTTGTTGTGCAAGACATATCTTTCCCTTTGAGATTAGGCTCCTCCCAGCGCAACCTCATATACAGCTCGCTTTGAAATTCCTGTCGAATGGTGTCGATATTTCCAACCTTGAAAATTCTCACGCAAACATGAACAGTGACAGGGTCTTCTCTGTCCTTTTCCTCTCGCTTACAGATATACTTCTTCTGCATTAGTTCCAACATTTGCTGGAGAATTTCGGAGCTCTTCAACAGTCCTTCTGCCATTTTGGAATGATTACAAATATGGATGAAACTCTTAGATTGCAACTTTTACTTGTTGCACGAACGTTACGTAGTGCTAGCTTGATTGGTTGATGTACACAATCATATTCAGTCTAAGACCATGCAAATAACAGAGTTGGCAGACAGAGGCGTGCTGGCCGGTCGGACAATTCGGGCGAATACCCCAACGGCCAGCCGGCTGTACGAAGAATGACAAAAACATTAGATTTCAAAAGTAAGAATCTAACATATTTTTTAATGGAACTTTGCTATTGTCAATATTTTTGTTTCTTCTTTGCTATATATCCTGGGCTGTTGTGTATCCAAAACATAGGATTTTGAAGGCAAGAATCCAAAATACTTTTCTAACATGGAAATATACTTCTGTCAATACTTTGATTTTTGGCTTTGCTACATAGCCTGGGCTGGTGTTGTCAAACTGAAACCGGCTTTCAGATTTGAGAGAGACTTTGAGACTTTACAAATCTTTTCTGCTCAATTGCTTCTCCTGAACAAAAATCTGTAACGTACCTAGGAGTTATTTTGGATAATCAATTGAGTAGGAAAGGTTTCCAGAGTTATTGGGATGATAAAATATGCCAAAAAGTATTACCAAGCAATTTTTTGGGTTAGTCAAACCTGATTTATTGTTGCTCAGCTTAGAGCTCATATGGGGTTACTACTCGTAAAACCCTAGAAAAATTGCAAAATAGAACCATTCGTATAATTATGAATAGTGCATAAGTTTTGTCTATTGGTTCCTTGCTAAGACAACTGAAACTGCCGTGTACTTCTGATATGTAAAGTAAGTTTCGTATTACTTCCATGATCCTCTGTCAATGTTCCCGTAGACAAACTCTCTAATATATTTTCATTCCGCTGTAACTTGAAATGCAGTCAAGAAACACACACCTCGTTACGACAGTTGGTCGTATCGCATAAAAGAGGTTGCTAACTTCAATAATCACGGCATTTCAGAACAACACACAAGGTTCTTCCACTTCCATTGTTCCACTCACAGAATCTACCTTAACACACCACAATTTATCTTTCACTTTCTGCACACCACAGAGTGTTTCCTACAATGCTATCTTGTCTGCTTCTCTTTCCAGATCACAAGTAACTTTGTATGTAAAACTGGTGGATAGGCCAAAACACAAGCCAGGTAACATAGAGAGAAAAGTAGGAGAGAAAGAACGATAAATAGCCAAAGCAAAAGACAAAAAGGAATTACGACCATATATATGTACTTTTAGCTTCACTATTAACATTAAATCATTTGTCATGTCTATACGCATAGTTTTCCTGCTTCCTACCTTCTTTCAACAGTCAAGTGCTGTAGCCCTTTCACTTTACAAATCGTTCTTTGGTACAATATAAAATATAAGTTTCCAACTAATGTGTAATGTATGGTAAAATTGAAGAATTCTATTCCAACAGACAGTAAAATTTAGTTGAGGCTAAGACACCATTTAAATTGTCAGATTTAATATCATGCACAACTACCTCTTTTCTTTATTTTACTATGAACTTTCGTACTGAATATCATTTGATGGGGCTTAGAAACACTATCATGTACTGAATACCATTTCATTTTCCACTCTATAGCACACATATTTTAGCTTTAATAGGGAAAGTTATATTTATAATCTATGGGGTGAAGATCATGCGCATTTCATCATTAGATGCTTCTGCCTCTTGGGTGTAATCAACCAGGGATGCTGGAGCGTACTTTTGAGCAAAGGAGCTGGGGAAAAGCAGCAATAGCCTACTGGGCGTGGCAGTAAGGGTTAGGGGCGTAGCCTCTTAACATTTTTATAGATATGCCCTTAGATTGCTAGAAAATCTCTTTTTCGAGCATTAATATATATCTTACCTCAGATAGGGTAGGTTATCTATTGCAAAACATACACTAACATAAAATTGGGAGGGGGCTGCTGCCTCTCGAGATCCCCGGCTCTGGTGTGCCTGTCAACTCAAGCTTTCTGTATACAGAAGTATTTTTATGACGGTACTCGCCTGCTGTAGCGTTTTCCCCCGCGCTTTGAATAGAGTAATTTGAGTTTTGTATGCATCTTTCAGTGCTGTGCAGATTCGGTAGATAACGGTAGAAGTTCAAGGAACAATAAAGTCCTCATCATGTTTATTTATGTGGGAGGTCTTACTTCTCCTTAAACTTTTACCTGTATCCAGTGATGTAGTGCTAAATTTCTAACTAAGTTGGCTCAAATCAGAATTTTAGAGACAATTTGGTGAACCAATTATTTATGCCGAAGAGGCTGAATTCAAAGCCTACAAATTGAATTAGTGAGGGGGTAGCTTTGTGTCAACAAGTACAGATTGTTGTAGTGTATTCTGATATTGAATGGGTTTCTAATTATAACTTAATGAACCAATTATTTATGTTCAAATGTCTAAGTTTATAATCAAAGGTCTGATTTATTGACGAGTAGCTCTGTCTGAACACGTGCAGATTTCTGTGGCTAAATTTATAATCTAAGATTTGATTTATTGAGGGATAACTATGTGTGAACAAGTGCAGATTTTTACAGGGTATTCCAACACTGAATGGATTTTTAATTGCTGGGGTATAGTACACACTATTTTCTAAGACTTTTGATGTATAAGAACAAATAAAATCTGGTTTTAACTCAACTTTTGAAATTTGAAACGTGACCTTCCGTTTCATTTTTTATGGAATGGTCTCAATGCATCTTCTTTCTGCTTTGCTTCTACAATATAAACTAGCATAGTGATTAGTATTTAGTATTTGTTTCCACATGAAGGTTCCTATGAAAGGACGACTTGACTTTCATAGTATTTTTTCAGAATTGCATCATTGCGTCCGTAGTTTCCAACTATCACACTGATTTCATATCATTGGTTTTGCTGGAACAGGATTGCGTGTCTGCTGTACTCGATTGAAAGTGAAATAGAAGACTAGCTTTCTAAAGACATGATATGATCCTCAAGCATGGTATATAAGACACTTAATGCTGAGGCACCTCTCTACCTCACCTCCAGGACAGCTTACTAGATTCTTTACTATAACAAATAGAACTATACGTGGTTCTAATTTGAGCATAAGGCCTCCTAGATTAAATCTAGGCATGTCCAAAACTGCTTTGCGTACAGAGGATCATCCGTCCGGAATGTCATGCCTAGTCAAACAGGTCTTCTAAGACTTTCGGGTCATTTCAGAAAAAGTGAAGGCCATGCTTGCGGAAAAAACTTAGAAAAATTATTTTGGCTTTTTATTTCTCGTATGCTTTTGTTTTGTTATAAGTTATATTATTGCATAAAATTGAGTTAGATGTAGATATATTTCTTTGTAAGTACTATTTTAATTATTTTTGAACATGGTCCCCTGTAAAACCAAAGCAGACATCTGGTTCTGAGGAACCACCATGTATAAGTATTTAAAAATGAATGAAATCAAATCAAATGGCAGAAACATTTAGCCCGTCCGCCCCTGTCGACTGCAGCCAAGCGGATAACTGAAACAGGCAAAAAGGAAGTGCACCGGGTGGCAATGAGATTAGCCTCAATTGTTTAACGGCTGACTGAATGAATAGCACCACCAGCACTGTTGCTGGTAAAAGGAAGAAGTATTTGCAAACCATGCCCTCCAATTTTTGGGGAAATGATACCACGCCTGGTTGCTATCTTTACATCAATTAGAGCACTTCTTTTGAAATGTAAAAGAAGGCGCAATTCGTGTTATTCGCCAATCCCTTTTATGCAGGGAATGACTGTTAAAAATTGATTTCTCAACTAACCAAGATAAGTTCAGCCATTTCATATGCTTTCAAACATTTGTTTTTATATAATATGCTGAAACGAAAGAACAACAAGCAAGTACCGCTACTGTACCTGTTATGATTGGAATGGGCACTGGGCAGTCAAACTCCCACAATAACAGGCATTTCCATTTAAGGTATTATAAGTAGAACAAATAAAGCTTGAAATATGATGTATTTGAATGAGCTAAGCTTCAATGATGGAGATTCTAAATCCAAAATGGGACAAAAGGATTTTGCATCATTGAAATTTGATCAATGATGTCATAAAGATTTAGATAAGTTGTGATATATCCTATTATAGGTCTCTTATTTGAAAGCTCATTTATAGTTAGCCATTGATATGCTAGTACACCAATGATGCTAATATATGCATTTCTATGAAGTCAACTGTCATAAATCTAACTTCGAATTTCTTAAAGGTTGAACTATTTTCTAAGAAACACTTGGCAACGTGATGATTTTTATACATATATAGCATACATAGGAATATAGATAGAGTATAGTAGAAAAAAAACCTATAGATGACACATATCTCTGTTAGTTAGTTCCATTTTAGCTGACTCACCAGACAGATTCTGTGTGTTGAATGCGCTAGCATGAAACTCAGAGTAAGAGAAAATACCACCTTTATATAAATATGTATA
>WIPJ01019983.1:0-17104 GCA_018155075.1 Cassiopea andromeda | reverse complement strand
ATGGTCTAACCCTCCGAAAAGCACTTACTTTCTGGTTTACCTTAGTACATATTTCTTTGACATGTGTTTCGAAAGTCAGTTTTCTATCAATTTTTACACCCAAGAGTATTACTTCTTCATTTTGTAAAATAAATTGTCCGTTAACATTTAGGCATAATTTATTTGCACGCTTGTAGCCCAGAAAGATCATTTGAAATTTACTAGGGTTTGCGCGCATTCCGTTTTCAGTAAACCAGGTAAGTAATTTCTGGAGATCATTTTCAAGCCTAATCCTAGCATCGTCTAAAGACGTGCTACATGAATATAGGGTGGTATCATCTGCAAAGCTGCATATTTCAGACTCTAAGTCCATGAGAAAAATGTCATTTATGAAAATGTTGAACAATAATGGTCCTAGTACGGACCCCTGTGGTACTCCGATGGAGATACGTTGAGCAGTGCTATTCTTGGAGCCGACTTTAACCCTCTGTGATCTATTTGTCAAGTAGCTGTAAATTAGTTTTAATGCATTTCTTTGAAAGCCGTAAGCGCTCAACTTTGCAATTAAAAAATCATATGGTATGCAATCATATGCTTTTGATAAGTCCATCAGGATAGTACCCACTATGCCAGAGCTATCAAGGCATTTTTTCCAGCTTTCAATAACCCGAACTAGTGCATGCTGAGTACTATAACCTTTTCGAAAACCTGATAATAATGGTGATAAGATATTTGCAAAATATTGGTACATTTGCTCAAATTTGATTCGCTCAAACACTTTCGCAATGGATTGTAAGACGCTAATGGGCCTACAGTTTACTGTTTGGGTGGTATCCTTGTTTTTATGGATGGGGGTAACATAAGATTCTTTAAGTATTTCTGGAAAGCAACAGTTGTTTATGGCTGCATTTATACAGTCAGTTAAGTAGGGGCACAGGAAATCTTTAGCCTCATCAATAATCTTTGTTGGTATATCCCCACTACTTGATTTATTGGTATCTAGTGCTTTGATTTGATCCATTACATTCCATGGATTTACATGCTCGAAAGAGAAAGTTGAGGTACATTTCCTGTTTTTTATTGCAATTATGCTTGCATGTTCTTTGTACTTTTCCGTTGCTCTATCTATTTTTATCTCAAGATCCTGACATTCTAAGTCATCCCTGAATGTAGGATCCAGGCCTAATGAATCTGTAATATTAACAAAGTGATCATTAAAACATTCAGCAATCATCTGGTCATTTGATATGAGCTCCCCCCTTTCAATCAGAATTATTTTATCAGTCATTGGGTTCACATTTGAGAACATCGGTTTTACTGTTTTCCAAAATTTTTTATCATTACCGACAGAATTTGCGTCTAGCGATTGATAAAATTTGCGTTTAGCTTCCCTATTCAATTTTACCACTTTATTCCGTTGTTTTTATATTGTTCGCGGTCATTGGTCGTTCCTGATTTATTTGCTTTCTTTTTGAGCCTCGATCTTTTCATTATGGCTCTTCGTATGTTCCCACTTAGATGTTCCTTATCGTTGCCCCTCACAATCTTTGTTTTCAAAGGGGCATGCTTCTCCAGTACGTCAACTGTAATGGAATGGAGAGTTGAGTATTCACTAGCATTTCCATGTTGTAACTGTTTACAAAGTTCTTGTTGAAAACTGTTGGTGTTAAATTTCGAATAATCGCTATGTTTAATCATTTTAGGGGGAAGTTTTACATACGTTGTCTTAAATATTGTATATATCAGATGATGATGATCGCTAAATCCAGTCTCGTAAGACTTGCTTTTCATAAAAGAGTGTTTTTTATTTGTGAGCATTAGGTCAATACATCTACCCTTTGTAGTTTTGAAGCATGTTGGTCCTTTATGGAGACTATATAATTGGTACATCTCTAGCAGGGGTGCAATGTCCTTTTCTTGTGCTTCCATGTTAAAGTCCCCTAATATTAGGACATTCTCTCGTGATTTTCCAAAACCGTCAACGATATTTGAAATATTATCAACAAAGTATTTTGGGTCTTGGGTAGGTTTCTTATATATGGGTAGTATCAACCATTTTGTTTTTCTGATATTTATTTCTATTAGTATTACTTGAATATCTTTTGGGATCCTAATGCCTTCTAGTTTTTTACTTATAATGTCCTCCCTAATGAAGACTAAAAGTTCTCCGCTATTTTCAGAAATATCTAATCTATAGGGTGTTTTAAAACCAGTTATAGAGAACTGATCATTTGGAAAAGATGAATTTAGCTTCGTTTCTGCAATAATCAATATATCAAATTTATCTTTTACCATGTATGAAAAGTCTTCAAACTTGTTCCTAACTGAGTTGATATTTACATATCCTATTATAATGTTTTTTGGATATTTCAAACGAAGCGTTTTCATCTCTTCCCAGCAATCAGTCTCAGTTTCATTTATCCTATTGTCTGGCTCTATATAGCCAGAACATTGACAAACTTCATTATTATTGTAATAATTAGGGTCACATTTCACATCCTGTTCACTATTTTCAACTGGTATAGCCACGGGTATTTCTATAGTAGAAAGGTGTTCTACAAAATTACTTGGGATGGCATCTACACTTCAATACTTATCTAAAAATTTCATGAAATTTTGTGCCAACATTGAGTCCCCTTTTCTATTTAGGTGAAGTTTACGCGAGCTTAAACAGGATAAATCGATATTATTATTTTCTAGTAATGGAATACCGTTTTCTTCAGCCAATGTCTTGATGCTTTTATTAAGATTTGTGACTTCTTTATTTATCCCAATACGGTCACTCCTCATAGTTACTGATGATATCACAATATTCGTTTGTGTCGATTCTCTCTTCGATTCGGATAGAATTTGTTTCAAATTTTTGATTGTATCCATTCCCTCTTTGCTTGTAATGTCATTGGTTCCACAGTGTATTATCACGCAGTCTGGCTTTCTCCTGATTATTGGTTTTATGTGGTCGCTGATACCTGTACTCGTTGCTCCAACTATGTGCTCTCACTTTGACGTTGTGGCGTTTCTTTAACCCATTTTCGTTTAATCCATTTAGAATTGAATCACCAATGAAGAATACATTTTTTCGCACATTCTTCTTATCAGACTCTTGCGTTGTTTTCCTGGTTTTGGACTTTTCCAATGAAGATTTCACTAAGTCATTTTCTGCTTCTCTCTTTGCATTATTATCTGTGGAATTCTCAGTTGAGGTGACGCTGTGTTCTTTCTGATGCTTCATTACTTCGCCATTTAGTTGATTGCTATGACTTTTCTTTGTCTCCATTGTTTCTTGATATTTCTCCTTTCTTTTGATTTCTTCGCTTGCCCCCTTAGCGACGCATCTGTTTTCACAACAAAAACTGTTTATGACTCGGTTAGGCCCATTTAGCAGAGATTCGATGATTCTCTGTTTATCGCTAAGCTGTTTTTCCAGAGATATTATTCGGTTTTCCAAGCTTCTGATCAATGCTTTCTCCCACTTTGCCTCATGTTGATTCCTTGCAGGACTTTGTACTGGGGCGACTGAATGTTTCAGCTTTGAGTGATAGCATTTCGGAGTGTTGAAAACGCTTGAAATCAACAAAATCCGTCTGCAGTTCAGCATGAAGGTCGGCAAGAATCTTCTCACCCTTTCTTTTTTCAGTTGTTTCTGTTTGCGTTTTAACTTCCTTCACGTTGTCTTGTATTATTATCCCCAGGCATTTCTTCCGGTAGGAAATTTTGTTATTGCACGGGGCTGTATAGACAAAACCAGCGGCGACTGCATTATCCAAGGCCTTTTTAGTTTTCTCTTCGTTCCAGTCAAACTCCTTTAGGCATAATTCTCTGATATTGTCGATGTATTGCCCAAGGTGTTTTTGCTTGAGGCTATCAAGAGTATCCATAATTCGTTTAGTTTCACAGTTTGCATCCATACTTTCGTAACAAAAAGCTTTTAATATCTAGCACGGAATTAAAATTATTATCCAAGCTCTTGAAGTAAACTTCTACCGCGTACCTAATATGTAATTTTAGCTTTCGACAGCACACGACAGCACACGACAGCTCCACCTTTCAATATAGCATTCATTTGCAAGCCTTATTTCACGTGACGCTAGAATTATAAGATGAAGATTTTTGCATCTTAAAAAAGAGAAGTTAAAAAAACGCGGCAAACCAAGCTAATGCTAGAAGTCAAACCACATACTATTCATCAGGATTAATGTGTTATCGCGTCCATACTCTTCTTTCAGTTGAATTTCCAAAAGAATGAGATTCCACGCTCGCTTCTTTCGATGAATTCTAACGCCAAGCTGTCAGTGTCGACTGCAACTTTCCGATCTCTGTAGATGCTTAGCAGGAGCAGGTGCTTATATCATTTCTGGGTCATGGCAGGGCTCTGTAACAATGACGTAATCTGTCATACTTCCTTCCGTTAGTAATTATTAAATAATAATCATGACCTCCTTTTAATACAATTATTGTGCTATAGCTGGAGAGCGGTTGAATTGTATGTCTCTGGCTCTGCCGAATCCTTGCTATATAGTTATATACAATCGTTGCATTTGGTTACAGAGGTACAAAGCTAACATCACATCTACCTTATGGCTTCTCTTGCTCTTCTTCCGGACAAATTTGAAACAGTTGATTTTCCTGCTTGGCTTCGCAGCTTTGGATGCTGCGCCACTGCATACAAATGAAGTGCAGATGACATGCGTGCATTCATTTAACGCAACCATGCTGTTTAACACTGGCGCGATGACAGCCCTGTCATGGCAACAGTGGAGAATCCTGTCTGCACAAGGAGGTGAATTGCACGACTTGATTCGCAGCTTTACTACGGCTGTAGTTGCCCTTTCAATAGAGCAACAACAGATTAAATCTGCCCTCAAGGAGCCCCCTACCACTCATCCTCAAGAGTGGAGGAAACACAGTCGCTCTTTCAATGGCCACTGTTTTAACTGTAATTAAAAAGGCCATTTCGCCCGCGAAACCCCTGGAACGCCCATTGCTCTGTCTGCCGTGGATGGGGGTCATTCTCAAAGCCAGTGTCTAAGCCGTCGATCTGCACCTTTCAGCTATGGATCCTACAAGGGTGAAAGGCAGCACATTTGCTACAAGTACAATAGCTGCTACAATAGTTTGGACCTGCTGAAGGTTGAAAAAAGGGGGATGCATTCTGGGAAACCTTCAAGCACACCGTCTATTCAGAACCTCTTCATTTTAGTCCTGTATATTCATTAGATGTGCTAAATGAAATTAATGCACTGAATTATGGGGAAACGAGCAGTGGACCAATACCGCTAGCCACAGATAAATGTGTTTCAGGAGTTGCTATGAGGAAATTACACAACATTACACGAAGAAATTAAACGAGTTTGCTATGACAAAATAGACGTTGCAATATTTTGAATTCAACACCTTTCACAGAAACCTAAAAAGGTATGGTGTGACATCAGCATATAAAGCTTGGGATTCAACTTACAAGAAAAATTTTCAACTAATAAGTGTTTTGTTCATCAGACCAAAGTCATCAAACTTGCTATGTGGATTTAGGGAAGGAAATAGCACACAACATGCTCTCCCAAGACTAGCGAAGACGTGCAAAAATGCAATTAAATTAACAGTATAATAGGAATGAAGCTAACTGACTTGTTAAGGCATATGACTGCCTTCCTCATGATCTTTTCGTGGAAAAACTCCGTGCATATGGATATGTCCTATCTAGTCTCAAAACGATATGTGGGTACTTAACATCAAGGAAGCAATGTGTAAAGATAAACTGATCATATAGCAGCAGGCTTGATGGTACATCAAGAGTTCTGCAAGGTTCTGTATTCGGTCCTCTACTTTTCAATATTTTCATTAATGATATCTTCAATGCAATAGAGCAGGGCTTCTCAAACTTTTTTGTTCTGTGACCCCGTTTTGAATAAGATATTTCTACGCGACCCCATTATGGGCACACTCACGTTAATGACATTAAAACGTCACCTTCCACTGCGAATTACATGGGAAATGTTTGTCTTTTAAGACATGTGACATCTGGCAGTTAGCTTACAACAAGCAATGCAAATGCGCAAGAATGACAAAAAGTGTGTTCAACCACATTTAATGGGATGGATGCGCTTGGTGTTTCTTGCACAAGTGATCCATTCGTGGAATGATACAAGGCAATGCGGGGCGAAGAGCAACTTCAACAGTTTCCAAAGAGGATCAGTTTTTTGACTTAATGGTTGTAAGTTTTGAGAATGCCGCTTTGCATAAATATGTAGTGCAAAAGGGCAAGAGTTTATCAAGGGCTAGCTCAGAAAGGGTTGGGTACTTATTTTTTATCCTTATCCAACAATCACATAAAGTTTGTTTTGAAAATAGAAGTTCCAAACCTTTATCGCTAGATAAATCTGCAAACTCTTCCTGGGCTTTTAATGACAGGTGTGTGACATCTGACAGTTGCCTTACCAATGGTTCATGAATCCAACTTTCTTTTCCTGAATCAATGTCCGTAGGAAAGTACTTTCGAAAGTGTGTTTGAAGGCTTTTCAAATGATCACCTATAACCTTGACAGTCATGATATTGGACAATTTTTTTTCAGTTAAATAATCATCCGTAGCAGCAAACATTTCCAAATTACCATCTTCTGTCCTATTTTTCCATGTAGTAAGCTTTTTAATGAAAGCTTGAATTCTATCTTTAAAAGTAAAAATGTTGCATTTTTTCCTTGAAGAGATATGTTCAAATCATTCAATTTTCCGAAAATGTCAGACAAATAGCATAACTTAAGAACCCAATCATCATTGAGAAAAAGTCCGGCAAAAGCAGACTTCTGTTCTGTCAAGAACATGACAAGTTCATCCTTCAACTGCAATAGCCTTTGTATACTGTAGCCTCTCGATAGCCACCTGATTTCCGCATGCATGAGTAAGCTTGTATAATTTGAATCTTGTTCTTTGCAAAGATTTGTAAACAAACGACTGTTGAGAGCGTTGTTTTTAATATAGTTGATTATTTTGACAACATCTCGAAGAACAGTGTCGAGATCAAATGACATATGTTTGGCTGCGAGTGCCTCCCTATGGATCATGCAATGAGTAAACGTAACGTGTTCCGAAGTTGCTTGTTCTTTCACTTTTGCGACAAACCCAGCACGCTTGCCATCATTGCCCCTATGCCGTCTGTACAAACTCCAATGCAATTTTCCCATTGTAAACCTGCAGTCGTAAAAAATTCATCGACTTTAAAGAAGATATATTCACCTTTGGTGTGACTTTTTAAAGATCGACAAAAAAGCAATTCTTCTTCAACGTTTTCTTCATGTAAATACTGCACGTAAAGTAGCAGTTGTGCATTTTTTGATACATCTGTCATTTTGTCGAGCTGAATTGCAAACTTTTGAATTTTCTTCAGGCGAGTGATTAGCTGTTGCAATTGGTCGTCACTAATTTCAGCAATTCTTCTGGCAACAGTGTCATTGGATAGGGGTATTTTACGAATTTCGTCACCATACTTTTTTCCGTGTACGAGTTCTGACATTTTAACAGCTGCAGGTAAAACGAGATTTTCACCAACCGAGAAAGGTTTGGTTAATTTTGCTATCAAATAACTGGCTTCATAGGAAGCACGCATATATCTCTCATTTACAGTGAAAAAATTTTCTGTGAACTGCTTCTGCTTCTTTGAAAACTTGAGAAGTCTTTCAAAATACTGTATTGGCTTGTCCGAAGATATCCGCATGTTTAGTGTTAAGATGCCTGTTTAACTTAGAGGGCTTCAAGCTTTCCGCAGACAAAGTTTCATTGCAAATTACGCAAAGAGGTTTTTCCACTCCGTCTTCACAACTACAAGTAAATCTATATTGCAAAAATGAGTCATCATATGTCCTTTTTCTTTTTGATTTATCAACTGTTTTCTTTGTGCTTGCATTGTTACCACATGAATCTGCTAAACCTAACGACTGGTACATAGAGAAGTCAATCTTGTAACTGCTTTAAACTTTAGTCTAACTCTGAAGTCCTTCTATGGTCTCGGAATAGTTAGGTTTAAGTGCTATCATTGAGAGTGGCGTAGTAAAAACGTTCCCTTCAAAAACTAGGCTACTCTGACATCGTAATGCGAGCAATTAAGTTAGTTTTAGTCAGCATGTCACTGTAATAATGGCGTAACAATACATCAATTGTTGTGACTGGTTACACGCTATTGTTCGATTTTTCAAAACGGCGGTTCCGGTCAATCCTCAAAAACACATTTCTTGGAAGCGGATAGCCTATTAACTTGACGTTAAGTGTCGAAATAATTTATAATGACCATGCAAAAACTTCGTACTAGTGTTACACGACCCCAAAATTTTATTACGCGACCCATAGTTTGAGAAGCCCTGCAATAGAGACTTCTGAGATTTGCAATTTTGCTTATAATAATACGATTAATGCATTGTCTCATAACATCGAATCAATGACCGCAAAACTAGAAACTAATCTTTATAGTACACTAAAACGGTTTGATTCAAATTCGATGGTAGCAAACCCCCCTCAAAATTTCAAGTAGTGTTTCTTCGTCTTAAAACGAATCTAAATCTGGCATTGGAAACAAATGGTGATGTAATAGCCAACTCCAAAGAGGTAAAACCACTTGGTGTCACAATTGATTAACAGCTGAATTTTAGAAGCCATGTCAAAGCTCTATATATGAAGGCCAATCGTAAAGTGAGTGCATTTGCAAGGGTTACTAAATATATAGACATCCAAAAAGCAAAATTATTGCATTAATCATTTGTTGCGTCAACGTTCAAGTATTGCCCCCTTGATTTGGTTGTTCTGTGAGAAAATGGCGAATGAAAGTATACATAGAGTACATAAGTGGGCACCTAGAATACTACTTGACGACCATGAATCCACGTTTGAAGCTTTTTTAGCTAAGAACGATGAAACAAATATTCATACCCAAAACTTTTGTGTACTTATGCTTGAGATTTATAAAACACTTAACAAAACCAATCCACCTTTCATGCAGGAGTATTTTATAAGAAAAGACGTCGAATATGACCTCAGGACTAGATATCTACTACAAAGTCCTGCTGCAAAAAGCATTCGGCTTGGTGTTGATTCTATAAAATTTCGAGGTGGCTTATTGAGGAACGGCATACCTGACTTAAGGCTCAATGAAGTCAAGATAATGAAAATTGGAGAAACATAATTGTTATGTTGTCTATCGTCAGATAAAATGAAAAGGCCATCTTTGGTTAGTCCCCATCTATGGTTGGTATCTTTCTAGAAGTTTATTATGACTGAGTGGTTCCACGATAACAGCTCTTAAATGAGCCTTTACATTGCGGTCTTTCTCAAACAAAGTGCTGCCTTTGCAAATCTGCTTCTTATCTGGGCAATTGCTTATGAATTGCACATTTATCTTGACCAAAATTATCAATTCCAAACTCGTTCTGTTTAAAGCAAGATTTGCTGAGAAAGTCGTACTCGACGGCTGCTGCGAGTACGAGTTCTGATGGTGATTCCCTCGCAATATGCGTAGATCAGTTGCGCAGTTGAAAACTCGTACTCATACTGTACTCACACTGGATCTAAACCTTCCTAATATCGTGTGACCAGTCTGCATTGGCAATGTCAGATTCACATGCAGCTGCAGGCCAAACTTTTAACAGGCTTCCTACAATGAAACATACTTGGCTATCTTAGCCATGCCTGTTGCTTCCTTCTTAAGATTGTTTTCCTGCTTTCTCTTCTTTCACTCAGCACGAGGCATTTTCACAGACGCAGCTTTTCTTAGGTGTAAAATAGTCAAGTGGTATAGACAAGCAAGCCAAGAAGTGTTCCGCAAAATAAGAGATTGATAACTGTAGGGAGTTCTCCTATTTGTGAACAAATC
The DNA here is from genome assembly GCA_018155075.1 of Cassiopea andromeda. Taxonomy (NCBI): domain Eukaryota; kingdom Metazoa; phylum Cnidaria; class Scyphozoa; order Rhizostomeae; family Cassiopeidae; genus Cassiopea; species Cassiopea andromeda. The sequence goes on along the minus strand of WIPJ01019983.1, from coordinate 7,272 downwards.
ATTTACAATTGACACCCAAGAGCAATGATAGAACTTCCTGATAGAGTAGAATAGCTTTAAAGTATCAACAACATGCAATTTGGCGGCAAAATTTGTTTTGCTTAATCATGAAGTAAAATACTATCTGAAGTAGGACTGTCCGTACTATTTGATTTCACTATTCGGTTATTGGATCCAATACTTATCAAATAATCGTTATTTGGAGAACGTGGACATAGTGAGAATTTTGGTTGGTTCCACTTAAGGTGTGGATAGAAGCTCAGTGTTTCTAGTACAACGTTTCTTATGAGCAGCTTCCTTGCAAACAGAACTGCAAGAAAACGTTTCTATCAAAAAATAAATGCAGTTTTGGAGCAGTAGAAAAAATTAACCATTAATAAGAACGTAGCTAGACTAACAGACTAAAAAAGTTCTAATTATTTGAAATCAAAATATTCAATGTCAGGCTGTAGGCTCTTGTTATATGAAGGCTATTGTATGAGGGTTATTTCTAAACTCGTTCTCTTTTGAATTTTGATATCTGCATATCTACAATTTACGCTAACTAGTCAAATAGTGCTAAATTAGTATAGATCTTACCATGTGCAGTATGTAATACCTAACTGTGGTACCATTTGCAGTTTTTAAAAAAACTGTTTTTGTAACATGTGAAAAGCCTTTTGCAAGCTTTTTACAAAGTCATCCTTTTCCAAAGCTTTGTTGAAACAACCATCTGAAGTATTCGTCAGGGTATAGTGGCTTGAGATTGAAAAAAGTGGATGTGTTATTGACATACAAGCATGTTAGAGCCTTTCTTAGCAAAGCAGGCATAACATAGATCTCGCCACTTGCACTAAGACCAATCTTCAGATCCTTTTGTAGTCAGTAAATTTGTAGACAAAACTGTTATAATTTAAACGTACGCACGTTTGTGGTAAAGGGGTACCTCCAAAATTGTACAGTAGCGTACAAGGACAGATGGGGCTCAAAAATCATACAATATTGAGCCTATGTACTTCGTGAACGGTCAAATATATGAAAAAAATACAGTCCACCTGATTATGAATTATAACCGCATGGAAAAATGTGATGTAAATGAATGAAACGTCACAAAATAGGTGTTTGGGAAAAACACTTGTTCTGTTATAGTTCTAATCTACATTCTTGAAAATGACCTGTTGTCCTTCACTATAGCCTTTCTGAGATTAGGGAACAACCATTGCCCATTCTCTAGCTTGCTTTGTTAACTTCTCCTATATTACGACAGTCAGTAGATATGAAGAAGATCAATGTAAGTTCACAGAATATTCATAATTTGAGAGAACTGTTAGATTATATTACCTCATAGTCTTTCAAGACCCCATGCCATTGGCAGCCGCTATTTCTATACATGCAGTATGTTGCAAGATTAAGCACTTCTCTTTTAGCGTACATATCTGGGGACACTTGGTGAGGCAAGACAATGGATCCAACAACTGGGCAAATAATCTGACCAGTTCTTCCACTAAAAATGTTACAAAAATATGATTTACTGAGGCAACAATGATCTAAGTGATGAATCAACGAAACTCATTCTAATGTACATATGGTACCTTTTTCGTTGCAAATCTGAATAGCACTCTTTACATATTCTATGGCCGCATTCTGCCCGCACGGCATCTCGAAGTGCATAAGAACAACAAGGGCATTTATGATGCTCAGCAAGTGCAGTAGGAAAGTTGCCATTATATCCAAAAATACCTAAGAAAATAAAATATTTTATGAGGAAACTAATAACATGAGCCATGAATTCTAAATTGTTATATATAAAGACAATTCAAGCTGACCAATGCACAGATTGACACAAATAAATACAAATGAACAGTGATTCAGATACAAACATAGACAAAAACTTAGATGGGGCATAGAGAATATCGTGATAAAAATAAAGTTCATTTTGATTATTATACAAAACTGTGAAAATTCTAGATATCTCAGCTATGTATTTACTTTTTCAAACTTCAACAATTGTATGATAGATAATGGATTCCACTATCTAGTTGAGGGGTGATGTTTTTATAAAAGCAAGTTGCTTAAAGTTAAACTTCGATATACAATAAAAAGCATAAAGCTCGGCTTACAAAATTATTGCTGATAAATATAACATAGTTAATAAATATCTTTTCAATCAACGTAAATAAACAGCATTTTTATTAACTTATTGTGAGACTTTTTGAAAACAAGGCTGGCTTCCTGATTCTATTTATTTACATGCTCCAGTCTGGCTTTCCACTAGCAAATTTGAGACAATCAAAGGAAGTTAACACAAGATAGAAAAAAAGAAAGTAAAAGTGTATGATAAAATAGGACAAAAGATGAGAGATAGAAATTGAAAGAAAGATATGAAAGAAAGAAATTTGAAACATCTTGCTCCAATAAATCAACAATAGCTTTAGTAAATGTTCACGTACTAACATGAATGCATGGCCAACTCAAATATGAATCAGTGAGCACTAGCCTAGTTGAACCGAGAAAATTAATGACATGGTCCAAATGTACATGATTGGGTGGCTTTTCTGGAAACAGCCATGGATGACATGTTGATTTTGGAGGCTAATTCTGATACTCTGCATATCAGGGCAGATACAGACTATCTTACGGGGCTTACCAAAGACAGTCAAAATTCCCGCAACAGCCTCAAAGCAACCACCTTGCTCGATTATGAAATTTACCAGCTTCAAATAACACTGGGCATTGTATTACAGCATACCATTTCCCATTGGGGTCACTCAATTAGTATGTACATACACACTCCTCCCCAACATACACACACGTATGTTTGCTAAAGCCCCCCATTGCATATGTACTCTTACTCATCTGACCCCACTCCCATTTCTTATGGGACTGCTTCTAAATATCACATCAATAATTCCATAAAGAAATTGACTGTAAAACATTGAGTTACAGGAAACTAATCATTGCAAATGTTTTTCAAACAGTAGTGAAAGTCGATGCTCAAGACAACAAAGTATAGTAAAAGTACCATGCATATGAGAATATTGCAAAATATGCGCAAAAAGGGACATCTGGTATACATATTTAGATGTGTCAATCCCCCTCCCCCTTACAATCATGGCGTACGCTTTTTCTCAAACCAGCCTCCCCCTCCGTGTGAACTAGTCACTGGTACAAGTGCTGGGGGTGGGGGATAAAATATATCTCTTCCCTTGATAAGGTGTTGCAAAAATAATTTAAAGGCATCGTTATATTTTAATCTGATGTGTGACTGAAGAATGCTGAAAAGTTTTAAGGATTCTTGCAATATTTGAGTAGTAACTGTGTGGCTTTACTTTCTTATACCGGAGGTTGTCAAGCCACTGCTCTTTTGCTGTTCCCAGGTTTCACGAAGTCACCTCGTTTCCATCCATGCTTCCTTTTAATTGATTGATGATTTCTTTCTCCTTTTTCCTTGCTTTCCTTCGTTGTTTTCATCTATCAAGTTCATTCCCCGCACTTACTACATTTTGTCTCAATCTTTTCATCTCATCTTTCAGCTTGCATTCCCTTCTATATCCACCTTCTGCCTTTTTGGCTCTTCTCTGGCTCGTTTTTTTGGCTTATGCCCAAGTTTAAATGCAACAGCTTTTCCCATAGCATACATCATATCAGTAATTTCCAACATATTATCAGCATTTGGAAGGTAAAAACTTAGCATATTGTTTGTCCTTTCATGGGTTTCAGCATCAAGTTCCACCTTTGGCAGCTTTCCCCTTGGCTCCATATGGAGTGCTGTAGAACGATTCATCTGTTCCAACTCTGTATTAAAAAATCGCTCAAGTTCTTTACCCTTTTCCGTCCATGCTACTTCTATCTGGGCTTCTATGAAAGGTTCTTCAACATCAACCTCTAACACTTCATGTTCTACTTCACTGTGTCCATGGATGTTACGTTCCTCTCCTGGTTGGTTAACATTATGTTCTTCTGCATTTCTCATCTCAGTCTCGGCTCTCTGGATCTCCTGTCTTTGTCGTAGAACATTAAATCTTTCAATTATGGGTCTTTCTTGAATCGTGAAGCGTTATCTCGTAATTTCTGCCAACTTGCTGATTGGTATTCCGGATATTTCAAATCCCATCTATCTTTTACTCATTTCATAAATCCCTTACCCGTTGCACGTTTCTCTTGATCCAGTTTTATTAACATAATGTTCATCTCAGTAGTCCATTCTAGATTTTTTCTCGTGTCATCAGGTTGGGGCTGTACTTGCTCTTCCATTTCATTTTGCAAATTGTCAAGTAGTGCCCCCCATCCATCGTTTTTGAATCTTTTAACATTGTCAATCACATTTTGGGCTGTTCTTGGCAGCATCCCAACGTTGCTTCACACTTCTCATGAATCCTTTTCCTTTTCTTATTTCATCATTGTCAACCTTAACTATTCTGTGCTTTAGTTCTTCGTTCCATTAGCGTCTGTTCACAATGTTTTCATTGTCATGATTTGCTCTGTTATCAGAACCATTTGGCAAAACTGTATCATCTGCAACATCATGTTGTTGGTTTGGTTGAATTTGATTGTAATCTAAGCCTTCAATGTAAGGTCTTGAGCTACACACGGGTATTGATAGTCCATCCAGTGTTGCCCGGTTCTCTGGATAAGGCATTAATTTTGATACGATTGGTGACTTCTTAACGCAGCAGCCATTCACCCATATCAACAAGTTACCCTTTGGGTTGCGGGTATAATAGATCATGTAACCCCCACTAGATAGGTATTCTGCAAAGACTAAAGAGCCCTATCTGCCCAGGTTTTCAAATCAGAGATTTTCCTTCTACTAGGATGACTACTGGCAATGCTGGTGAGCTCATCCTACCCAGAGCACTGCCTTTTTGAAGACGCCAGCATCTCGCCTTTTGCCCCTTCTCCTGTTGGTAAAAACAGCTCCGCCATTTGAAGGCCAGGAGTTTGACTTGACTACAAGAGGCTGTAAGTTGTTCCCGCCATCTGGAGTATTTTATAGGTATCGGATGCGCCCTTCCGAAACCACTCCAGCGATTGTAGTCTTTTGGAACCTTGTTTATATTATTTTATGTTCTAACTTATGCTCTGGCTGTTCTCATTGCCGTAATTACTCCTGTTAGACGATTCATAACTAATAACTAGGGGCTAACAGGAGGGCCTTCTTCCATAATTACATTTCCAATACTTTTCGTAGTATCCTTGCTGTTCCTAACAGTGCAGTCTTTGGCATATCAGCGAAATTACATTGGATGTCAAGCTTTTCAACCCACTTATCAAATCCTTTAGAAATGCTCCCAAGGGCTCCAAGTACTATTGGCACTACTTGCACTTTTCGCATTCCCCACATTCTTCCAATCTCTCTTTAACTTTTGATATTTCTCTACTTTTTCTTGTTCTTTCTCTTCTACCCATCTATCAGCAGGCACAACAATGTCCACAATGGTGCAAACTCTCTCTTTCTTATCAATTACCACAATATCAGGCCTCATTGCTTCAATGATATTGTCACACTGTATATTTATGTCCCAGAGAAGTTTGATTTTGTCATTTTCTATGGCACCTTCAGGAATGTGGTCATTCCATTTTTCATTGTGTTCAAGGTCATGTTTCTTGCACAAATCCCAATGAATCTTCTTAGCAACATTATCGTGTCTTCTCTTGTATTCTTTCGGTGCAAGTTTTTACAACCACTGACTATGTGTTGCACACTTTCTCCACACTTTCCATATATTCGGCACAGGGGGCTATCTATACTTCTGTCAATGTGGTGCTTTACCGTGAGAATCTCCTGAAGTTTGCAAGTTTCAGAGCCATGTTTATGGACTTTCAAGTCCTTTTTACACAAATCTATAAGTCTCGACTGCATGGCAAGCTACGCTTTCAAATTCTGTTGGCATTTTTCTGTGAAGGTATATCTAGTATTGCTAAATAATCGGGATTTGTATCTTGCATCTAATGTCCTGTTTCCCAACCTTTTTCTTGCTGTTCCCCCTTGGCCACAATACAATGGAAGCAATGCCCCCCTTATCAAATTAAACTGATACTATGCATGTACAAGGCAGTAGACAGCTCAGCCGGATATTGGGGCAAATATGTAGTCCCCCAATTAAGAGGCAGAGAGCTCTTGCATGTCGATAAATATGTCAATAGATCACGCACTACGTGCAAAAATAGTCTGCTGATAGTTAAGAGAGTATAAAATGGTGGTCTGGAGGCTTGCCCCTAGAAAATTTTTTTGAGCTAATGCCCTCTAAAACATCAGCAAATGCTCTTTTGCAGGAAAGAATATACTTGTTTTCATCATTGACTTTCATGTTATGAAGGAGAAGCAGAATGGTTCAACAAGGTTTCATCTAAATTTGAAGATATAAAGCAAAAAAGAAGCAGCTACGCTGACTTCTCCTTCTGCAGTTGCATGCATGTACACCTAGGCAGAAGAAATGATCCTATGCTAGTACACCAAGGAAAAGATGTTCAGAAAAGTCCTCCAACAGGATCATAATCTATAAATCATCCTACAAAAGTTGAAGCGCTAGCGCCTTACTACCGGACTAAGTTCCAAACTGAAATGCAGAAATAGTCTGTTGGCACTACATAACTTTACTACAGCACGAAAAAGCGGCAGCATTCTTTTGACATACTTAAAAGCTTTTTTCGTCCGACACTCATCAGAGTATGAATACGTCGGATGGTGACCTAAAGGTTAACCGAAATATATATCCAGATGCGGTTATATGTGATAGGATGAGTCTAACTGGCCCCAAGAGTGGCCAATTAGGACCTATTAACCATTGTTTACTTGAAGAATCCCATTGAGAAAAAGAACTCTTTTTGTCTATACAAGACTGGGTTCTGATGTAAACATATTCCAACACACCTAAATGAAAAGATGATCTTGCTTACCCAATGATCCGAAAATTATCGTCTGTAACTGTTTTAGCGCATTCTCGATATGCAATTAGGTGCTGTCCTATGGCCGACTAAATTAATTTTAGACTTGTTGTTTTACATATACGAGGTGCCTGTTCTCTTGAGGAACTACTTTTCTTCCTTATCTTCGTGGTGACAAGTTGTTCTATTCTGCCTGCTAGTCTCTGCGCAGCGTCCTACGTACCGAGCTTCACACTGGCACAAAAATTCGTAAACTGGTTAGTGCTGGTGTGAAGCCCTGACTATAGTCCCAAAGAATTCCCTGTAACACCAAAAAGCTCATGCTCACAAGGATTTTTGGTAAAATCGTATTATGATAATTCTGAGGAGAGTACCATTCTAACTACCACTCTTACCTTGTATATA
>WIPJ01019960.1:0-10530 GCA_018155075.1 Cassiopea andromeda | reverse complement strand
TAACCTAATACGTCACGCGCGCAATCATTTCGGTAGCTGTGGTCACGCATTTTGCGTTGTTGTTGCTTCCTAACGTTACATTGCCGCGAATTTGCTACACGATTTCTGAAAAAGCTCTTATTCTGATGAATCAAACAGCAATCAACACCCTAGTTTTTTAAAAACTCTTCCACGGGTACTGATTCTGTTGATAAGGATATTGATCAAAACATTATTTCTGTGGTTGAAGGTGAGAGACGTAATTCACCTAAAAACTGGACTACGTCACTTCAGCACTTTCCAGGACATGACTGGAAAGATGCATGATTTGAAGCCGTGCTACAGTCGTTCTTCTTGACTGGATCCTTCGAGTAAATTGATTTGGGTTGACAGAAGTGTTCTCGTGTACTTAAACATCGTGCCTCACATATGCTTAATTCATGTATTAGGTTCAGCACATGACAAGCTCGACGCTTGGTCTAGGCCTTATATTTTTTCTTCAACGCTCAGCCAATTTCACTCGCAAGAGTTCACGGTGCATGTTTGTGAGGTATTCATTCATGGTGGTATTTATTGCAGTCGAGGCATTATCTACAACCTCTCAGGTGGTCTTCAATAGATTTATTGAAACTTCTTTGGTTCAGTATTGATCTGCTGAATAAAAAGTCGAGAGCGTTTGACCGGGCATTAAGTCTGTACTCGCCACGGAATACACTTGCTGATAATGGAACTCAAAGGAAAGGTTTATACATGTGAGGCCATGTGTCCATATGCAGAACAGAGACTTGCATTCTCTAAATTGTTTGAAAGAAGAGGTAATGGATGGGTGGCTGCTTTTGAGTAGCTATTTAATTGGAGTACGTACCGTGGGGGGAGCGTCATGGCAAAAAGTGCCTGTACAAGCACTTTGGAAGAAAGAATCTTATTAAATCTCCAAGTTAATGATTCTATTCGAGGGAGGCAAAAGCATGGAAAATGTTATATTTGTGGGACATTGACCCCCTATGCCCTCCTACAGGTACGCTTTTGCTGATAGACCTGTGATTGGTCTCTTTTAGACTTAATGACGTAGTGCGGTTTAGGGTACCTTAAGTCAAAAACTAAAGGCTTCCAGCAGAAAATTGTCTAGAAAGGGAGCCTCAACAAATTACGCCAATAATTACTTTACGTCTCGCGGGTAGGTGGTTCTACACGTTTCTCGTGATTCTCCGTGACAGTAAAGTAGGAGGGGTGGGTGCTACTTTAATCACTGCTGTGGCATCAGGATAAAAACTCTTTTTATTGAGAAGTTTTCCATAATGATGGAACAGCGACACTCAGGACACTACCTAAGGTAATGAGGTTGTCGAGCGAAACCGTGTTTTCTAGTTCTTATTTATCCCTGTCCCATCTCATTTTTAATAAAATGTTTTAAACATTGATTATGGGGACATCTTTGTGCTTTGGTACCAAGTTCAAATGTTTACATTTTGCGTAATTTTCAATCACCCACTCCAATGTTTCCTCGATGTTGAAAAATGCGTTTTCACCTGGTTTTTGATAGTTAGGAAGGTGATATTATAGAAATCGATTGTAAGGGTGGATGCCTTGCATTAGTTCGCTTACCTTGTATTAAATGATGCTAATGAGGGACCAGTTTGGACAAGCGACTGACAATTAGGCACCCACTGCATTTGCTATTCCTACTTGACTGCTGTTTAAACAGTCTTTGTTGGCACTTGCAGGTGTTGCTGTAGTTGAAAAAATATAGAAGAGATGAGTTTCTTTACTTCCTCTCCTATCCTTTTCTCTTTTATTAAATGTCATTTCGCATCATGGCTGTTCTGCATCGAGGTGGGAGATGTTGTCTCTAAGCGTGAGGCAAGCAAGAGAATCTTGTGAGCAAACGTGACATTGCGTAGCATGACGTAATTATTGAACATCTCCTTATTCGCCCCAGCGTACTTAATTCCTAAGAGCCGCAAGTGGCTCCATTACGCCACTATTTAGACTGTTACTAGACTCTTCTTTCTTACAACGGAATGTGCCAATGAAAGAAAATAAATCTCAACTTACCGTAGTCTGTCAACTGAAATAGAGACAAGAGTCCATGCTGATGCACACATTGTGATTGGTACACTGGTAGGCATAACGTAGCAAAGCATTTCGCCGTAAAACCAACCAGAGAAGTCTGTGATCAAATCGCTTAGCTTGACCAATGGAGCCACAAGTGATCCCAAGAGGTCAGCAAACGCTAATGACAGCATGTAAATATCTCCTGAGTTTCGTTTCTTCTTCTGATACCCAATCACATAAAAAACGATAATATTCCCAAGAGTTCCGAAGAAGAAAACCATTCCATAGAATACGTAGCAAGCATATTTTGCTGCAACAGGAAGCGCACTATGCGTTGCATCTAAAGAAGAATTGGTGAGTGTTATATTGGAATTCATGAATGCAAAGTTGATTGCTGGATGCATGGAAGCTGAACTGTTGGAAAGTGATGTGTTCGTTAGCATCATCCTATTGCAGCTATTGATCCCAGTCGTGTCATAGCTTCAGTCCCAAAATCGATTTAACAGCAAGTTGAAAAGAAGCATAGCACCTGCTACTGGGCAAGTGATTGCGTCGATTTTTGTATTAATTTTTTATGCTCTGTATCGACAGATGGATAGGCTAAGTTTCGGAACACGCCGTATCTTTCAATATAACTTCTATGACTCATCTATCTATAGCTCATCCAATACTATTTAAAGTTTTAGCTAAGATAGAGGCTTATGGATTCAGGATAGACAGTCTAATATTCATGCATAGATGCCGTGTTAGAAGAAGGAAAAGAGTGAAAACAGGCACATCCTTTAGTGCATGGCAGGAAATTAAATCAATTATTCCACAGGGGTCTGTTCTAGGACCCTTCCTATTTAACCTATTCATGAATGACTTCTTCTATGAGATACAACACTCTTAGGTATGCAATTTGGCAGATGATAATACAATTTATGCTTGCGGACAAAATCTAGATTCTGTCCAGTCAAATATCGAGAATGACATGAAAGCTGCAGTTAGCTAGTATAAAAACAATGAAATGGCTGTAAATCCAGAAAAATTTAGCTAATGTTCATAGGCCTAAAAGATAATATAAAGTTATATATTGGTATAAATGGCATTGTGACCCCGATGACTGATAGCGTAAAGTTATTGGGTATCTCAACTGATTCTATGTTAAGATTCAACCAGCATGTATAATCAGTCTGCAAAGAAACTTCAACTATAGTCAGAATTTTTTTCTAGTATTCCTCCAAATCTTGAATACAAAAATATCTCATGCTATATAATTCCTTTGTACTATCCAATTTCAATTATTGTCCACTGATCTGGACGCTAAGTGGGAAGTTACCTATCAACGAAATTAGTGGATTCCATTAACGTGTCCTGAGAGTACCACTGAACGATTATGCGTCTACGTTTAAAGACCTTCTGCAGGAGAGAGATGGGCATACCATACATACTAGAAATTTACAAGCTTTGTTTTGGTGGTCTACAAATACTTAGCTTCAAAAATCTCTAATTTCTGAGGGATACCTTCGAAAGCAGACCCTCAAATTGCAATCTTAGAATTAAAAGATCTCATCCAGCTACCAAGGATGAAATGAATGCAGTGCGGATTACATTCACTGAAAGTTAGAGGAAGCATGCTAAAGAACATACTCCCGGAAATGATAAAATCTGCTAAAAATGAACGACAGTGTAAAAACTAAATGAAAGATTGTACGGAATCCTCATGCTATTGTATAATATGAAGATGAATATTCTAAATAGAAAGATCTGTTGACCTGTATTACTTTGTTGTAACTATTTTTTTGCAGCCAACTGTAAATAAAAGTATCATTATTATTTACGTCTGTTAAATATGCATCTCAAAGCAAGATATTAAATGCTTTGGAATTTGAATTGTGATTGCGAATACCTGCCTGTCATCAAAGAAATCACATTACTTTCTCCTTTACTACAACAATTACTTAACATATAAGTACCAATCTTAAAATCCTGGCTGTCCCTAATTAAGCTATCTTTTGTGCCTGCTCGGTCTTCAAAGTAATCTAATGTCTTTTAAAAACTTCTGAAATCTGGTAGATACTGCTCTTAATGCACCAACAACACTGGATTGACCGACACCTTTCGCATGTCCCAAAGCCTAGCAATTTCATCCTTTAAAGATCCATATTTCCCTATTTTTTCAATTCCTTTTTCAAGGGCACTAACATCTCCAGGAATTGCAGCATCAATTATCTTATCGTCTTTGTGCAGTTTATTAACAATAACAATATCTGACCTTCGAGCGTCTATTTCCTTATCACACTGTATAACACAATCTCACAATTTCTTTATATCATTACTTTCAACTATGCCTTGTGGTGACTGTCCATACCATCTTGCATTTGAATCAATATTATACTTCTTGCAAAGTTTTCAATGCATGTATTTCCCAGCGTTGTCGTGGTGTCTTGTATACTCTTTCTGAGCCAACTTGCTACATTCACTGATGATATGTGAGACTGTTTCATTTCTTTCTCCACCTATACTGCACTTGGTGGAAACCATGGTCTTGCCTATTGTCACGGATCCGAGCATTGAGCAGATATAGATAGAATTTACATCCGCAAACAACTTAATAAATATTCAAACTCTATACAAAAACTCTTCAGTTAGCCTAAACTAGCGACTGAAACCCAACCAGAAAGCAATACGCAAACCACGTATTCTTCTGAAACCTAGGCCCTCTCTGCCCTGCACGATCTAGATTAACCTAGAGTAGCCTAGAAAATCTCTAACTAACATACTACTAGAATGTAAACTTTATTTATACTACTTGTAATTCAACTAAATCGATGAAGCAGAAAAAATTTTTAGAAAACTACATAATGTTCTATATTTACTCTACGAAAATAGCAATGCTGTAATCTTTCTAATTACAGCGATTCCGTAAGTACAACATAAACAAAAGCGAGAGGAGTCCCCACAAGCGTGGTGCAAGAAAGGGAATGCAAATCGATATAAACAAACTATACGTAACACACAAAATTAAATAAACAGCACAATGGGCCTAAGCAAATCGTGTCACTATATAGAACTTAGTATTGTTTGTCCTTATCGCTTGCTCTTGCGCACTACAAATCCAAGCAGCCTTTCACGTCACTGTCATTCAACCAAATCCACCTCCAAGATTGTACACCATCTTTTCCAACTAAATCTCTCAAATATTGACCATGCACAATTTCTCCTTTCCAAGAAATGTAAACCCTGCATCTCTCGGTCTCCTTATAGACTATTGGACTCACAACATCTCCTATATTAATTGTCTTGTTCTTTACTGCCACTAGTACGGGTTCTACTCGGTGCTTGATGTACCAGCGAAGACTCTTCTCCTCAGTCAAGATGCAACTTTTGCAACTAAGCCGACCTCTCCTTTCTTTACTTCTTGGTACGTAAAATCTATTTATATTGCTCCTCGGACGGAACTCTTTGTTTATGGTCATGATCTTCTTTGTGTTTTTATCCATCTCATCAAATAAAACATATTCTTACGCAAATTCAGAATCCCTGCCCCATATAGCAAAACTGCCCAGGTATTTAAGGCTCTTATTTTGTTTCGACCATCTAATGTACATCTCATTACATGTCTTGATCTCTTGAAATGTCCCCGTTGGAAATTCCTAATCATATAATTTCCTCTTACAGAATCGAATTTCAATATTCCAAGTATTTGAAACCTCCCTTTCCTATATCCCTTATGGCATCAGCTGATGGTAGCTCTATTCCTTCAGTTGATGTCGCCTTTGCTCTTTTCGTAGGCAGGATTCCACACGTTTTAATTCAAAATTCCATTCGAATATCATTACTAAATATCTGAACTGTCAAAATTACGCCATTTAGCTCCCTCTCATCTCTCGCAACTAGTTCAGATCATCCATAAAAAAGAAGATGATTTAACTTGTCACCACTTTTAAAAGCATATTCACACTTGACTTTCCTCAGGATTTGAGTAAGGGGTACCAAACACACAACAAAGAACAACAGAGATGAATTGTCTCCTTGGGAGATACCTCTCCTCATTTTAAGGTTTGGCAAAAATTCTCTGTTTGATAAAAAGGGGCATCAAACACACAGGTATCAATTCCACTTAAATTTTCTGTTGTTACTTTGCTCAAAATCCTATTCAATTTATTAACTTTTTCTCTCAGAACACTTCTCTCTATCTTTTTCAATCCAACAAACTTTCTAGATAAATTTTCGTCAATGATGTGATGTATTCCTTCTTAAATATCAATTTCTTCCTTATCAAGTTCTTCAACATCTTTAGAGATACAACCATTTTCCATACCGGTTGCATCCAAATTCCCAGCTCCATAACCTCCCTCTATATCCTCATTCACAGTCTCCTCGCCCTCCTCACAATTATTTCGTTCAATATCCGCCGTTAGATGTCTCCAAGTTCTAGATGTGCCAACCATCCACTCTCTTCTTTCATGCGTACTTGATCGCATAGCTTCTGTTCCGTCACCACCAGTTGGTGTCTCTTTTTCCAGATAGCGTGCATTCTTTTCCTGTATCCTCTAAAGTGGCTTTCCTTCCTCATCCATCGGCTTACTCAAGAAGTAGCACTCCATAACAGCTATATTGACTTCTGTTCCAACTTATTCTGGCAATGCTAAGATTAGGAAGCAGCTATTATTCAGAAGAGAAAGTATTAGGTACTCTAATTAAAAAATTTTCAATTGTTTTTGAATACTTAGCCCATGATTCAATATACTTAATAATTGAGGGTGGAACACAGGAATATCTGCACTTTTCCAAAAATTTCTTCAGCACCACCCCATCATTAATAATGACTGATCCCTAAATCAAAGGGGAATCCTCTCGACGCTGAAAAAATGTTTAACTTTGGTCTGTGTTTGCCAGAACTCTGGTTGTTGAAAAAGATTACTCAAAAATCTCAATTTTTACCTGCAAAGCAGGATCCATTGGTTCAGTTGCAGGAAAGTTAATAATAATAATAATGAGAACTTTAATTTTGTATTCACTCTAAACACATATATGTAAACCTCGCTTTAAAAAGATATATATATATTTATATGTTTATATATGTAAATTGTAAACTTAAAGTATAAGAAACTCTGGAGAGTTCCAATCATTATTTCAGCGACAGAATATATAATATTAAGTCCTTATGGCAATGGTCATTGTCCGTCTAATTAGATAGTTCTTTGTTGCCTCGTCAAAATTAAAGTCCTGTAATCTGTAAATCAAGCTTTTGATGAGGTGTTCGTAGGCACAAATAATAATATAATAATAACAACACAATTGTTTTTCGAACTTCATTGTATTGAATAACATATTATATACTATAAATGTAAACCTCTGCCTAATAAGGTAGTCTACAAATGGCTAGTTTGGTACAAAATGTCATTAAATGTCATACTCATTTTGGACAGAGGAGTTAGATGAGAGGCTAGAAAGAGAGTAGATCAGGTGGGGTCCATGGCTTATTTCGGCAGCAGAAGATGTAGTAGGTTGTGAGAATGGCGATGTTTGCGACTTTAGAAATGATATATTTTGGGCGACGGCTTTCAAGCTTCAATTCATTACACATGTCCATGAACTTTGTACAAGATTGATTACATATGCCTAAGCAGCTTAAAGATAAGTTTATGAATTTAACGTCCTGGTAATTCTTTCTGAGAGTTTTCACAAGAGTGGAGTATTTTCACAAGAGTGGAGAAAATAATTTTTTTCAAACTTCAATTTCATTCTCATATAACTAAAATGCAATTATACGTCTCTCTAAACCTAGGCAACGTACAACTGACTGTCAGGTTAACTACTTAACTAAACAAAATAAGAACAAAAAAAAATTACTGTGACATCAATGGAATAGAATGGAAAATAAAATGAAATTAAAAAGAAAAAATCAATAGCATTTCTCATAAGTTGAGTAAGTCAGAGTTTGTACAGGGTTTATTTCGGCAGCAGAAAATAAAGTAAGTACTTCTTATAGTTATGTTGATGAGGTTAGATAGAATGTGTTTTTGCATTTTGTCGTTGAAACCGAGGGATTTAAGAGGATTAATAAAAGATTCAGAAGAAGACCCAATAGTGCCAAGGGCTCCCATAGAAAGATTTATAAATTTGATTTGTTTATAATTCGGAAGTAGAGTTTGTTGTAGAGGATAATATTTTGAAGCCTTACGCTCACTATTGACTTGTATGTTAGTTTCAAAACCAATAGTGAGCTCAAGAACATACAGGACATTTTCCTTAGTAATTATGAGAAGATCGGGTCGGAAAGCACTACCTGTGATAAAAGAAGGGGATATAAAAGCAGGACGATCTGCGTATAATGAGCAATCTGTAAGTGTGAAGAATGTCTTAGCTATGGAATTTAGGACAGAATCATGTCTCCAGGTATGTTGGATTTCGTACCCCCGTCCCGCCTAGTTTGTATCCCTGTGTTCGAGAGTTTAAAAGAGAGGAGTCGAGAGAGTTGTTGATGAAGAGTTGTTGTTGTCAGGGGTTGTCAGTCAATAAGTCGCATAGAGAATTCGCTAATCCGCATAGAAAGGTAGGAAGGAGTAATTCGCAAGAACGCTATTAATTCGCATTTATTATTTTCGCCAAAGTATCACAGAAGAACGCCTACACATTTACGCATATTGTTATTTAGCACTATTGGAGTTTATGGAAGCAGTACAAATGGATATTTTCTTTTTGTTAACTTCTGCCATGGTTTCGCCGCTTTACTAGGTTGGTCGCGTGAAGCGTTATAGTTTTGTTTACTATAATCGTGTGGCCTATCTAGCGCAATATTCAACAAGGTATACCTACCATGTTCTAGATACAGTTTACAACTAGAAACAATGTGCTGCAAAGTTTCAGGTTGCAGGCAAAATGAACATGCTGACGATTGAGAGATGGACCATTTTGAGAGGTTTTTTCGAGTTGCCAATGTATTTGTTAAGTATTTCAGAGAAAAGTTGAAAATATTCTTGGGTAGTTTTTGTTGAACGTGTGACCAAATGCTGGTGGTAACGTTTGAAGCGTATTTAAAAACCGATGAAATAACTAGCCCTTGTGATGTTACTTCACTTGTTATACGATGATGGTGGTGAGTTTGAATAGATTTGAGAACTTGTTTTGCATTTCTGTACTGATCATATTGAATGTTGGTAAAGGTGTTAGAATCCTGCCACAAAGCTTTTATATCAGAATTAGGAGAGGATTTTAAAGCATTCCGAATTATGGTTTGACACTGTATAAACTTGGTAGATGGAAGAATAAGACTTAGGCCATAGTTTGATTTGCTGATTATGAGATTACTTAAGGTGGCGCTTATTGGCAATTCAAACCACCGACGCACATAATCCGCAACTTTGTTATCTGAGTTTTCAATTACCCATGTTTTGCTAAGATCAGCTATAATGAGGTGCCAGGAAATTTTAGAGAGAACATAGCGATGGTATAGCAACAGTTTATTTTTAGGATGGCAAGGGATTTTATCGATTGTACATAATAAGTTATTAATAGTTTCCAATAAAATAGATCTGTGCTTTACGTTATCCATAGAGAAGGAGAAGTATCTGCCGAGATATTTAAAAGAACTGCCAATGCTGATAGTGGGAGCGACATAATGATTAATGATAAGTTTAGGCAAAAACTGCACAGATGAGGTTGAAGACTTTTTCATTCCAAATGAGGAGCATTTATCAACCCTGATGGTCATACCAGCCCAAGTACACCATCTAGAAAAATGGTTCAATAAAAACTGATTCTCTTGTTCCAGACTCGTAATAACAGCTGCATCGTCGGCAAACTGAAACCAGTGCAATGGATTTAAAGAGGCTGTAGAAAATCCAAATTGTGCGAACTTAGGATCAGAGATATATCTGATAAAGGTATTAAAGCATAGATTGAAGGTTAATGGGCTGAGGCAGTCACCCTGTAAAACACCCCTTCCCACCTTTATAAATGGAGTTTTGAACGACTTGGTAATGATAGATGTATGAAAATTAGAATAGAGATTGCCAATGATTGTTTGGATATGCCAAGGGATCTGATGGCATTTTAGTACTTCCGGAATAAGATTATGATTTACCTCACCGAATGCATTCTTGAGATCTAGCAAGGTGCTAACAAGAGATCTTTGTTTCACTCGTGCTTTGCTGATTACTTGAGCCATTTGAGCAGTGTGTTCAAACGTGCCTGATAGTTTAGGGAGAAAGCCCTTCTGGATTTTGTGCTCTAGATAATTGTTAGAGCTCAAGTATGAAAACATAGGGTCACGAACACAGGAGGTAAAGATCTTCAATGGAACACTTTCAAAAGTTATTGGCCTAAAGTTGGAGGGATCCGAAGTATCACCTTTCTTTTGAACGAGGACTGTGCATGCCCTTTTCCAATTCATAGGAATCTCACCAGAATTCCAAAGCAACGAGAATAGTTCAGTTAAGTATGTTCTAAGATAAGGGCAACGCTTGAAAGGAATAACAGAAAGTTTATCGAGAGGGCAGGGTGATC
>WIPJ01019916.1:0-26824 GCA_018155075.1 Cassiopea andromeda | reverse complement strand
TATATATACTCAAATATAAACAAAAAAGTTGTTAATAGCATGATAATATAACACCAGAGATCATCAATAGATCAATACCACAAGTAATGTACATCATTTTATTCATAATGATAGAAGCAACGAGTAGCAAGAAAATGCTTGTAACTCAATTTTGCAATAAGTCATAGAGAAGGTCGAATTTAAATGAGGACTTGGGAATTTTTCTTGCTAATGAGCGGAGGAATCCAGGGGAAAGGAATTCGAAAAGGAAATGCAACGATGATGGTTCAGTATCCAGAAACAGACAAAGAGGTTGCTGAAAAAGATACAGATAAAGAACCCCTTAGAAAAAAGGATAAAGATGAAACTGAAAAAGAAGCAAGTCTAGTAGATACTTTGGAAAGAATTGCTAAAGAAGGAAAATCACTATTACTGATAATAAAGTGCATAAAGTTGAACTATCAACAGTTGAAGAGGAAAGATATGTTTCCTGGCTTTCAGACTAGGAATAATACACCAAATCTCTATCTGGCTTGGACAACAGCTTGAAAAGTTTACAAGTTGCTTGCAATAAGGAAAATAGTAGTTAGAATCTATGACCTCATTATAAGTTTTTCAAACACTGCTATGAGCAGACTGCTTACTTATCTTAACACAAACTGTAGATTTTTAGCTTGGATCTGAATCCTGGTTTGATGGGAATTGCTTGTAATACTGCCAGCAGTATGCAAACTTACAGACTAAGCAAAACGTGCATGACCTCTTGCTTAGTTTCCATTTTGCTTCATTACAGCCACATGTTTTAGTTATCTCACTTTGAAAGGGTGTCAAAACCAAGAGACACTGGCCCCTTTGCACTTTTTTCATAAACTACTATTTTTTCACTTTTTTCCACCTTTCTCCAGAAAAAACTGCTGCTCGGATGGAGTATGACTTTGCATATTGCCAGCAGCTGCAATAAAATAGATTAATTTTAGGAACTTACTTTAGCTTAAACGGCTATGTCATGCATTCCCACCAACTTAGGAGACTTTAAATACTCGCACTTTTGAGCAAGAGAGGATGTTTGAAAGCTGGTGCCAAAGGTTTCGCATTTTGGGGATGATGACAAACGAAAAGTAGGAATAAAGTAAATGCTATCGCTATTTGATGTAAGGATTCGCAATTGCTCCTAATGCTGCAATATTTTAGCATTCTTAGACATGACTTAACATCAAGACTGGAGAATATGAATCTCAATAGAAATGACATATTTATATTCAGTCCTTCATGTGGCAGGGTAAAATTTTATTCCTAAAGTCTTTGTACTGAGCTCTAACGTCTTAGCTAGTCTAGTGCTATTTCTCTTTATTATTATCTTTTGGAAGGAGAATAAATAAATGAGCGGCTACAACAGCAAGGTAGCTTAGGATAAAGCTTCATGTAGCTGTTGTCGCTAATATGTGCAAAGTTCTCCACTTTACTCCAAGTAGGCAAGAAATAGGTTGAGACATAGTCAATACTATGATAGAAAGCGGCATAGTCGTAGAAACTCTAGGAATTTCAATGCAAAGATGTAAAACCAACTAAGTGTTTCACAGCTTTCATTTAGTTGTTAAATTGCAAGCATTTTGTCAAGATTTCCTTCACTAAGTAGCGTTCCTGTAGACCAAACGTAGCAATGTCCTTCAGTAGGTACCATAGTGGTGCAAACCAAGCATTCTGGGAGTATAAATGCAAAATAAGGCCAGTCTGACTTTATTTCGCAAATCTTCACATTAACTGGTGGTCTTTATATCTAACTTAATCACTGATTATGAATGTTAAAGCCATTTTGTCGCTTGAAGATGCTTGACTCTGATAATCATCGAAAATTCAAAGTGACTGACATTATTGAAGTTCTCTATGCAAATTTTAATTTTTTTATAGTGAAGTATATTAGGTACTGTACATCAAAACATATGCTATTGAAGATATGATTCGTTCCTTTGATAAAGCAATGTTTTAGTTGCATTTTCCTTGAAACGTTTATCCTCAATGCAAGCAGTTAGCTTCTTATTTAGTAATTGAATGTTAAATCCTTTACATCTTAAAAAACTTATTCCATTAGGAAGCCTACCGAATCATTTTTGTACATATCAAAAAGAGCATGTGTTGAATAAGAGTCTAGATTTCTCAAACTTTAGATTATATTGATTTTCTTTTTTCGGTAAAATACTCCTTTGATTGATTCAAGGCAACAGCAAGCATTGCAGTTTAGTTTTATGTTGTTCGTAATAGACTATCTTTGTTCATCTACTGGACACATTTATAATTCAAGTTTCCTATCTACGCTTAGTCATTTCATCTACCTAATGATGGGAGCAATATGTGCTTTAAGATATCTGGCAACAACTAGAGGTTCTTTCTCATTAATTTGCGCAAGGTTTTGCATACTGTCAGGTGTAGCTGGCCCATTTGAAGCTTAATTTAATCCAGGCTGATAGAATTCCTTTAAATTGTCTTTTCTTTGGGTTCTTCCTCCTTTGGAAATGATAGTCTCTTCTCACTCAAAGTTGTAGGAGAATCAGCTTCCATCTCCATGGTACTTCCTTTTCTGGCTCCTTCCCTCCCTACTTCCTTTTCTGGCTCTTTCCAGATGCACGCTTGTCCATGAAGCAGTGGTGTACCGCCAGAGTATCCAAGGTATTCAGTGAATACCGTGGGATATCAGAAAACTATTTTTGTAAAACAGCTTATTCCATTGAGGTCTAAAATTCATTACAGCCATTCATTATTGAATGAAATTTCCACTTTGGACTGCTATCATTAAGAGGAGTGCTGCGTAGCAGCAATATATCGCCGCTTATTATCTGTGCTTTACACTGTCTGCGTCATGCAATACGTGGTGAATCTCTTCCGTCTAAATTCAACCAATCAGAGAGTAGAATTTTATGAATGGGCTGGTGAACAAGCCAGAGAAACAATAACAAAATGAGCTGGTCAGCTATCAGCTTTCACACTTCCATAGTATGTTGTTGAGCAGTCTCAGTTAGGGCATTGTAATGGCAGCCAACACATAGTTGTTATGACGTGGAAACACGATTTAATGTCGCAGAAGAAACCTGGCAAGCAAATGAAACATTTGACAACCATTCCTCATTCTACGGGTGTCGTTTTATTGTTTGAGGGTTGAAATATGCCGTTTAGACTCTTGCAATAAACCGCTGGCAACGGATAAGCTTTTGTAATTTTGCAATTGGATGACCATCATTGGAAAGAAAACCCGATAGCAAAGGTATTATGTGTCTTCAAACCTATCTTTGTTTAAAGAATTGCAGAAGGGAGATTCCTTGGAAGATGTTTCCTGAACATGTTGCTTCTAAGTTCATTACGTCAAGTGATGAAAGTTGAGGTAACTTCAGCTTGTGTTCGTGGCAATATTGAAAGGTTAGGCTTACCATGAATTACGAGAGGTTTGTTCTCCATTTTTTCATACTTTGACAAGTCTACCTACAAACAAACTTCTATCTAATAGACTTCCTCATTGTTTTTGCACTACAATTCCAAAACTTGTCACTTTTTTGCTAGTAGAGATGTGCCGAGAAACTTCCGTAGGGTGTGGGGATGCCTTGTCAATTTGACAAGCTACTTTTACTAACAGTGTACTGTTACTAATAAAGAAAGGTCACAGAATAAGTTGTGGTCATTTTGATTGCAGCTTCGCAGACTTTTCACCAACTTTCCTGCAATTTCAGACATATTGGGGGAGTGATGCATCTACGCCCCCTAATAAACACATCACTGCCTCCAACTTTTCCATTCCTACAGATACCCAGGGATCAAACTTACGGTCAGCTACTGCCATGAAAGCTATATCAAGTTAGGATCGATTAACTGCATGCCCTTCTCATCGTCGCCTGGTTAAAGATCTTTCTATTGCGCTTTTGGGCTTCGGTTCAAAATTCCCAATACAAGACCCTTGCTGGGGTCAGATGCATGGACGTAACTAGGTTTTCTTTCGGCGGTGTATAAGAGTTTGCCCAATAGTTTAGTCACTGCCTAATGAAAATTCCATTGAGGAGATTTTCAATAGGTTTGTTTCCAAATTATGTTTTGCGGCTTGGGAAAAGCATTTTTTGCTCCACTTAGTGATGGCACTAACCATGAAATGGTAGCTGAGAATGGAGGAAAAGTGTTTTAGGACCCCTAGCTCTCTAGGAAATTGGAAAACGCCCTTCTTTTAAAACAGATTTTGGCTTGTTTTGATTATCGAAATTCATTGGGAAAAGGAAAAACTGATTCCTCAAGCTGGATTAACTGAGTATTGCTGACTTTAACTAGGGAGGGAAAAGCTCCACCAACCTTCCTTTGTAGCTCTCAAAAGCTTGTAATTCAAGACCAAATCGAAATTGACATAGAATGCACTGAAGACTCTTTTCATTAAGATGCTCATTTTCAAAACAGATAATGTTGTTACTGCGCATAATAATGGAAATAAAACAACAATATTTTTGACAAGCACCAATTAATGCTCATGCATAACACTGGCAGTAGATGTTAGTCACTATAGAAAGTAAAGAGAATATCAGGCAGAAAAAAGTGAAGAAAATATCAGGCAGAAAACTCCTCTTTCTCTCCTGCGAAAGTCTTGAGAACACGAGAAACTAAGACATTACTTCTTAGTATTAAGTATGTCCGAAATTTGACGACAGCTAGCAAAGTGCCACACTCCAAACCATTGTTATTGAAGTAAATCGATTGCTGGCGAGACTCTATTGATAGCTAGGGTGACTCATTTCTTGTAAGCATCTTCATGAGAAACTTTGAAGTTAATTCCTACAGTCAAATAAGAAGATGATAATGACATCTAGAAAACAACATATTGTTAGTACCCAATATAGCAATAATTTCTCCATGTTTTTATCTCCAAAAAGTGTACAGAGCAAGGAGGGCTGAGACTCCATACAGTCACAGCTGGTGGGGCTGCACCCTCTAGCACCCCATGCACCACACACTTCTCAATATCTACGCCCTGGTCAGATACTAGCAATACAGGGTCCTGCTGTGCAAAGTGCAGTTTGGTTTAGCTTGTGCTTTGGGTAAAATGAACTTTCCAGGCTAAATAGACCACAAAATGTAAAACAAGCATTAGCACTTTTTCAAAACAGCAAATTACTTCAATAATAGGTGCAACATTTCAGCCGGTGTTGGATTGGATGGTAGGTGGGGGTGGTGATCCCTGGTCTAGATGATAGACCGACTTATGGCCAGTTACCATGGAAGGGATTGAGACCTTACCATTTATCTGCTAGAGGATGAATAGAGATACCCCTTACTGAAACTCACGATTCCCTCTAAAAATATGACTTTATTACTTTTCTGAGACCATGCCGGGTCACGCTGTAAAAAAGTATGATAATTCTATTGATGGATTCAGTGAAGAGATATATCGTAGTGATCATCCCAGCAATACAAAAATTGGAGCGTTTATCTTTATTTTCATGAAGGTTTATCAATTAAGAGAAGGAATGATCTGGAGTTGTTACCTGAGATGATTTTAAGTGAGATTACATTAGCACGTAAGAAGATCTTCTTTTGGATCTTGTACAGTACCCCAAGCAAGAATAGTCAACAGTTTGAAACTTTCATTGATAGATTGCCAGAGGCATTTGACACAATGAAGGCTCAAAACAAGGATTGCATAATGTTAACAGGCAACTTTAACTGCAGATCTAATATATCGTGGACTGGAGACATTGGGCAACCAGAAGGTATTGCTTTGGAAGAACTTATACAAACTAATGGTCTGAATCAACTGATTGAAGAGGCAACTGATGTACGTAACAAGGGAAGCTCGCGTATAGACTAAATTATTACTGATCAGATCAGTCAAATTTATTTCTTGCATATGGTGTTCACCCCTCCCTGGATGAGCACTTTCAGGGCTAAATTATCTATAGAAAACTCAATATTTCTTTACCATCTTTCCCTCCACATAGAAGAACTATCTAAGACAATTCAAAAGCTGATGCTCATGTGATTGGGCAATCAATTTAGATCATTGATTGGGCGTCTTTGCTTTATGGACTTAGTCCCAAGGAAATGGTTAATTACAACATTATAATGACGGTACAAGAGAATGGGCAAGGAGAGGTATAATGAGATTAATGAAGAAATACAAAGCGATTTTAGAAAATTTAAAGAGACTTACATAATTGAAACGCCTTCTGAAATTCAAGAATTGGGGAAACAATTCAGGTTACCAGATTTGCACAGTAAAATATGAATAGTTATAAGTAAGACAAATAGAAATCAATGTAGTTGGATCGAAGACAAAAGTGGCAAATTTCTTTTTTATTTGCATAGAAATAAGGGAGAGATGGACAGAGTACATAATAGATTAATCTGAAGATGAAAGAGATAGATTAGATTAAATTTCCAATTTGATGTCTCAGCTGAAGAAAATAAGGTTAAGGAAGAAGTGGAACATTTAGTCAATATAATGAAGGATGGTAAAGCAACTGGACCTGATGGAATCCCTATTGAAGCCCTCAAAGTTTTGGATGAACATAACCTGTAAGTAGATACCGAACTGTGTAATACATTATTCAATAGTGGATGCATTCCAATAGATACGAAGCAATCTATATTTGTACCTCTTCCCAAAAAGCTTAAAGCTCAAAAGAGTACAGAATTTTCAGTAATAAGCCTCATAGGTGCTAGACGTGGATTGGGAACAAGAAAAGACATTTTGCACTTGAAACTAATTTTGAATCCACATCAGGGATAAGCCAGGATATTTATACATGTTTCAACAATTAAAGGAAGCGTTAAACTGGTGAATCATTCAAAATTGATAGAGTGCTTATCAGAAGTAGGAATTGACGATAAAGACTTATAGATAATAGTACCATCCGAGTTCAAAACTAAGAAGGGAGTAAGGATCAAAATTTGGTATCTTCAAGCTTCTTGAACTTGTACACAGATGGGATATTTAGAAAAGTAGAAGTCATGAATGAGATTATGGTGGATGTAGTTAAAATAATCCAGTTGAGATATGTCGATGGTACTGCACTACTAACATTGAATGAAAAAGATCTCCAAGACCTACTAGCTGAAGTAAATGATAGAGGAATACCTTATGGGATAGATATGAATGCTATAAAAACAAAAACCATGGTAATTAGTAGGTCAAAGCAGATACTGAAAGTCAAAATGTCAATTGAAGGAACGCCTATCTTGCAAGTCGAAAAGATTGCATATTTAGATCATATAGCAACAGAAACTGGGAAATGTGATACAGAAATAAAAAGCTAACACTAGCCAGATCTGCATTTGCATTGATATAGAAATTATTTACTTCGAGAGAAGTTAATCTAGACACAAAATTGAGTTTGTCAAGATGCTACATCTGTTCAACCTTACTTTTCGGATGTAGAAAAAAGGACATTATTTAAGGCATTAGAAAAAGAATGAAGGCATTTGAAATTTAAGAAATTAGACAGAATTCAAAAATATCTTGGACAAAGCATAAAGCAAATTATGCAAAAGAAGTTTTATTCAGCATCATTAGGAAGAGAAAACTGGAATATTTTGATGACGTAAATCGTAACTACTCATTACAATGATTAATACTCGAAGACAAGTTGAATGGAAAAAGGCAGTGAGGAAGACCAAGGAGAATATAGATGTATGATATCAAGGGATGGATGAAAAGATCATGCACAGAATTCGTGAGAGGTGTACAACACCGGGCTTTATGGAGAGCTACGAGTGTTCACCTGCTGTGAGCAGATAGCACCGAATGATTGAAGGGTAGACAAACTAAAGCTATCTGTGTTTATGTTGATAACAGTCTAGATTGGAAGGAGCACACAGAGCTATTTCTTGTAAAGTATCAAGAGCTTTTGTAATTTTAAATCATGTAAAACCTATCCTCTTTATTCAAGCGGTGCAAACCTAAAAGTGCAAAGAAGGGGACTACATTGTATGAAATATATGCAATATTTGTGCATATATGGTAGTATTGAAGGAAGGTCAACGGCAACATATGGTTCCTCTCTCTTCCTCTGTCAGAGACATAGTAACATATGCTGTACAGAAGGGACTGAGCCCCCTAAATACTTTATTAATTTTAATAGGAAACTGAGTCTCCGAACACTCCACCACTATATACCTGTGTCTGTTGCTTTTGTGAAAACTTTGCACGAGACACTAATCGAGAGTCCCGGTTTAAAGGCTGTTTGCAAACATGCTAGTGAAGATTCTAAGTTAATGGTCTCAAAGTCTATCAATGTGCTGGCTTAATGGCAAATGGGTTACTTATGTTATTTTTAATTAAGTTATGACAGGAAGCCTCATGTACATCAGTAAAACTGAACAGAAATCCTCGTTACATATTTAAAATGCTGATGATGAAGTGACGAGGCTTACATAGTGGTATATCTGATTGGTGGCGTAGAAGAGGAGAGCATGGGGTTGAAGCCCCCTAGTTGTGATTTGAGGAGGGGTGAAGCCCCCACAGCCACTAAATGTTGTGTTAGTTTAAGGCCATAGTAGACGAACTCTTCCCTTGAAAGGAAATTTTAAGTCAAAAACTTGTGAGTCATGGTTAGTTGACACGATTTAAAGCAATGAATAGCTCTCGTACTAGAATACTCTTGCAGCTTTCCTTGGAACTAGGCGGCGAAGTTCATAGCTTTTTATTAAGTACATGTATAAAAGCGTCAATTTACCTCTCTGCACCATTGCATGTAAATGTAAAAACTTTCCAGACCAAGCCAATAGCCCACATGATATTGTAGGAGGGATTCAGTCGAGGCTGTGCCATTTCGGTATGGTTGTGAAGGGGTGACACGCCTCTTCAATGTGTAAGAAACTTGAGAACAACTGCTTACGATGAAGTAGATTTAGTATCCAGTTGGGTATGGTTATTCTTTGATATCTTTTAGTGATAGTGAGCCAAAGTTTTGTAATAAGCCCCAAAAAGTCTAATTACAAATCTTACAATAACATAAATTATATTATGTTAGTTGAAGATTTGTAAGTAGCCTTTTTAAACAATTTAATTATGTTTCATATTATGCAATAATTATTTTTTGTTAGATATGCAAGAATAGCGTAGACGGAGGGTCCCTTGAAAATCAATTATTACTGAAGGACTACCCCCCTAAATATGTGAAGTGAATGAATCAATGAAAGAAGTTATCTTGGTACACGTCTAGGCGTGGAGATGATTGTAGAATATGACAAAGAACATTTATAGACCAAGACAGACATATTTTTGTTAATCAAAGGAGGAAAAAAAGATAGATAGAATGTTACCAAGGGAGTCTAGCAGTAGACAGGATGCAGGTGCCTCCAATAAGATAGAAAGGAAAAGCTGTTCGGAAGTGAGAAAAATGGGGCTGTGGGTGCTTGCCTTTAGGAAATATTCTAAGTTCATGCTCTCTAGAACGCCGGAAAAGCCCCTTTTCCTCTTTCGTATAAATGGACTTTTACGTCCCCCTTTTCTCTTTCCTATAAGAAGACTTGTACGTAATTTTCTCAGCTGGATAAATTGGTCTAATTTGAAACTTTTGAGGGACGTTGCCTCTAGGCCCTCCTTTAATTATGGGCCTGAACCCTGCTGAAATCATGAGATGAAATTGATCATGAAGCTGTGGAAAATAGCTCACTTTTGATATTTCCTTTGACTTCATACTTTAGAAAAATACGTTTTCTTGGCCTACCTTACGAAGCCCTAAGTGTACTTTGGAGACAAATCACGCTTTCCTGGAAAGCTCTCTCTTTGTATCGTTAAGAGGTCTTTGGATTTGAAAAAATAACTTCTGTGGAAAACGAAGAACTGCATTTTCAACGTAGTATCTCTTACTATGAGTCAAAATCTGAACCTGAGTTTGAAGGGAAACTCACCAACTTGCGTTCTTGCCAAAAATTAACTACTAGAAGAATGGAAACGCAAACAGCAATCTGATAAACTGTGTCACATGGAAATTTATGATGCTTTTGATGGACTGGTATGCTTTCGATGGTACACGGAAAAAATTCGCGGCGCTATCACTGCTTTTAATCAATGTTTCTGTTACATAAAGGGGTGTAGAGCTGGGAGCTCAGGGGGCTCAGCCCCCTAGTTATGTTTCTTTTCTTATTAGGTGGGGGGCTAGAGCCCCCTAGTTATTCCAAACAAACACTGATTCAGAGTAAAAAATAACACAGCTACGAGATTCTCGTTCATGTTCCAAGAAAAATCAACATCTCAGTGAAACTTGTTCTTAAGATAAACTTTTCCCAATGCTGCCTTTATGTTCACTTTTGTCATAATATTAAACCATCTCTAAAGAAGCTACTTTCAACCTTCTTCAGGGGTGAAAATTGTGTGAAGCCTTCTCCCAACAGATAAAACGCTCAATTTGCAGGGCAATTTAATCTCCTTACAGGAAAATAATGCCCTAACACATGAATTTTAGTGCATATTCTGGCGTAGACTATCCTTCTTTCGGTGCACTTGCGTGAGATCTTATTTCTAGCTTTGGACTATAAGATGTTAAAAGCAAGCTTCATCGAAACTTCTTAATATTTCGTTTTCAAGTTAAAGGATTAGATTTTTCTTTGGGAAAAGATATCTAATGTGATGGTAACCTTCATATCATGTTCCAAAAGGGCGTTTTCTGACGTTCTAGGGGGCATAACTCTGGAAAGACGCTAAACTGGCAAGCCCCTAGACCCCCATCTGTCTTCCCTTTCTCTTCTACAATAGTCATGTGTTGGGAAACGCTAGGAGCTTCTAGCAAATCCGGGTAATTTATCCAAAACGTGAAGTACACTTGGCATAAATACAACTTGTTATCAATTAATTGAGATTTTTCATAGTTAGTAAAAACAACATTTTATATACCGTTTAATACTGCTGGAATGGTATTCTCTTCACTCTATTATCAAAGTAGAGATGTAACTATCGCAGGGAAATATCCAGGGTTTAAATGAGAGTATAGATGTTGCGCCCAGGACCTTCTTTTATGTACTTTTCAAACTGGGCGATTGCCTATTTTTCGTTTGAATAATGACCATTGTCAAGTAGCCTGGTTTTGGAATGCAATATATAGCCAAGTTCGTAAATACATGAATTTATCTATGAGCCCCCTAGTTATAAGCTTAGCTCTATATCACTGGTTAAATAAGTCAAATCAAATTATACAAAGAATACCAGTCTCTACTATACACATTAAGGTTTAATTTTTGCCTTCATAGAGGTTAGTTAAAAGTTCGATGAAGCAAGACCGATACTTCCAATTAATATTTTCTCTCTTGCTTTTTTGAATGCTCAGACACAACGCCTCTCTAGCCTAATTAAACAGCAATTACCTTGGAATTCTTTGTTTATAAGAACTTTGCAAGATTGAAAGATGAATTTAGTAGGAAAAATTTGTGGTGCTACTTAATCGATGGACTTGTACATTCAAAACCAACGAGGGGTATCTGAAATGGGACTAGAATTATTGAAAAGAATTGATATTCAATTCATCAAGAACACTTCATGGATGAAAACTATCTCCATTAATCAATGATATTACTCTCTGTCACCCAGTCACAAATGTTTGATTTTCTCAGAGGAGGCTTGAATGAGAAAATCTAGAATACTTCCTACGATGAATGGATTGTGAAATGATCTACCATATAATATATTTTAATACAGCGCGAAACAGCGGCAACATTCTTTTGATATTCTGAGAGCTCACTGCGTACTGCAGTAATGTTAGTTATTGCTAATTAATATATTATACTTGAAGATAACAAACTGAAACTATCCAAACAAACAGAAAAGGTGCATAACTGAAGTGCTTAGATAGTCAGTTGTCTGGTTTCTGCGATTTGGACAGCAACAAAGTGCTCTTTCTCAAACTTTTCAGGGGGAATTTAGCCTCTCATAGCATTACTCAGTGTTATTGCAAAGCTCCAAACCCCAAGTAGTCGGTAACTATGCTCTCTAGCACCAACTAACGAAGGGAGATTGCTTTTACCTTTTTCATTTAATTTAGTGCATCATTTGGGGAATGTCCAAAGAGCTGCTGGGTGGGATTGCTACACCCACAACAATAGGGTGAAAAGTCGATATTAGTACTGATAGAACTGGAGGAAAGTCATCTTTGTTGACAATTTCGGGATTGAAGCCCTTATAACTAGTAATCACAACCTTGAATTTTTGTATAATACAGTGTAACGTCGACTGTTTTTCAATTGTAATATTGCATCAGTGGATCACTAAAATTAAATGAACAAAGCTTTGTTGAATGCTTAAACAATAACTACTTGAGCAACAACTATAGTTTGGGCAAATACACGGCCTAGTAAACTTTAAGATTACAAAAGGCACTTAAAGAGTTGTTTAGTATGCTTACCATCTGTATTTCACCTGGGTTCTGCGACTTCCTAGCTTTCCTTATTTCAATATACACATATACACGTTTAGCAAAAAGAAGATGGCAACCATTCTACAGCTTCACTTGCTTCTAAAAGAATCAACTGGTTGATGGACTTGATCTTCGATTTGCTCTTATACCTGACAGCTGCTGACCTTACCAGATTTCATGCCAGGTTTGAATTCAATAACATTTCTTAGGGGCCATTGGCCCGTGGACTGTCTTCCTTTACAATGAGCAAAATATCATCAACTTTTAGATTCTCTTGAATTCTTCTCTATTTTGATCTACTTTGCCATGTAGGTACTCATGGCAAAATCTCTTGCAGAAGTGGTTTGCTAACTCTAGCACTAATTTCTATCTTCTCTTCATAATATTTCTACATTTCGAGACATCCTGACAATTATTTCTTCTCAGCAGTAGAACATGACTTGAGTAGAATATCTCAAAGTCTTTTTGATCATCACTTGCTTTAGTTAGTGGTCTGTCACTCATTATTTTCTCAGCCTTATATAGGTAAGACTTCAATGCTTCATCTGTGAGGAGCTTATCATTTGCAAGTGCATTGAAAATGCGTTTAATTGATCTTTACAATCTGTCCCAGACTCCCCCATATGCGGGCCATGTGCTGGTATAAATTTTCATTCAATTGCTTCCATTAGCATTGACTCGTCAACTTGGCCTGCATTCATTTCAGAGAATTTGGTTCGCAATCCTTTCCCCTGCTGCGAGGTTGGTGCCATTGTCTGACCACACTTTTGCTGGTTTACCACGTCTTGCTACAAAACGTTAAATGGCCATGATGAAACTATTAGCAGACAGTTAATGTGCAACTTCTATATCAACTGTCCTAGTTGTTGGACAAGTGAATAAGTCTCCCCATCACTTTGCTGTGCCGCGACTATGCTTGAGATACATTGGACCAATAAAGTCAACCCTAATGTTGATAAAAGGCTTGTATTCGTTGGTTCTCTCAGTTGCCAATGGAGCCATCTGTTATTGCATAGGTCTTTTGTGCTGCTTCCTGCATTGATAGCAGAAATGCACAACTTTCATGACAACACTGTAGCTTTACAGAATATAAAACCTTTCACTCAAATAGGATCGGCAGTGTTCTATACCAATGTGACTGTTTCTTTCGTGTACGCTTTTAACAAGGAGATCTGTGAAGCGATGTCTTGGCAAAATAACTGGATGTTTTGAAGACTACCTGTCCCCAACCTTGAGCAGCACATTTTCAAATATTAGACAGAGTGACGCTAATTTGCTTGCTGTATTAACAGGAAGGCCTATTTTCACAGCTATTACTTCTTCAGGAACTTCTTTCTGGTGTACATCTTGAACGATTCTTGTGTCTGCTTCTTTTTGTTCCTTTGTTGTAATTGCCCCATTTACAGGCAGTTTCTTCTCTTTACACAGCTTGAGGTATTTTATCAATCTCATCCACCAAGTAATTGATCTCGGCCACTTGTGATAGCTTGAAAAGTAGTGAAGCGTATATGTAAAATCTTGCTCTTTTACTTCACACACCATCCCCCTTTTCACCTCAATGCCATCATTTTCTTCTTGCTTCTGCTGGTCAAACTTTGGGTAATCAGTATTCTGAAAGTAAATCTGTTCCCCGTAGCCAGATATTTAGCTTTGTATCTCATAAGATTGTATTCCACAGGATGCTAAATCAGCTGGATTCAAGGTGGTTGGAACATAGTGCCAGTCTTGAACTTTGACATTTCTTGAATTTTTTGTATCCTGTTTGTTACAAACACCTTAAATCTTGAGCCTGTATTTAGCAGATAGAGTAGAATTACATGACTATCTGCCCAGAAAAAAACTTGATCTAACATCAATTTCTTCTTTGATAAACTGGTACATTTTCCCTGGGACAACAGCTGCAGTTAATTCCAGTCGTGGTATGGTAATGATCATTATTGATGCAACACGACATTTTCCCATAATGAAGCTGACTCTGCTACATTTATCATTCTAAGCCTTAAGGCTACAGCTCCACATGCCAATTCATTAGCACCGCAAAAGATGTTTAGCTCTGTCCTATCCTTGCTCTCAAATTCTTCTTCACTTTGCATCTTACTTGACTCTCTTCCTTAGTTTTTTGTGTTGTTGCTTTAAAACAATGAGGTATTGTGAATTTTGATAGCTCTTAAAAACTGTTTTTCCATTTCACAACTTCTGCTTCTACCCCTTCTGAAATGCATTCATCCAATTCTAACTCCATCTTTCAAAGCTGTTGTTGAATTTTCTTTGACATTACGGTTACTAGAAAAACACACCCAAATGGATCATAAAGGTTTTATGTCATACTTAAAAGTCCTCTTCTGGTTGATGGCTTATCTGGAAGTGTGATGTCAAACAAAAAGGTGTTTATTTCTGGGTTCAATTGTAGGCCTAGTGTGAGTTCTTTGGCAGGAGCTCTTCTAGGATGTTGACATGCGTTATGACTTTTCCTTTTCTTGTTTTGGAATGGTATGCATTACATCTCAATCATTAGAAAACCACTTTCTTAATCGAAATCGACCTTTTGCTATAAGCTTGGTCACTTCCTCTACCAGTTGAATGGCTTGCTATGTTGTTCAAACTGATTTCAGTAGGTAGTCCATGTATAATCTTCTCATTATTGAGTTCATCGCTTCTGCAGGGAAAGTTTCTCTGTTCTGCTCTGCTGTAAGTTTAATGCAATAATTTGCAATGCATGGACTGCTTGTTGCTCCAAATAAGTAAACTTTCATACATGCACGTGTATCTGGAGGTTGAGTGATGTCCCACTTGGCCACCAGAGAAATCTAAGACATTGTTGATGGTCTGGAAGTACAAAAGATTGATGGAACTTAGCCTCGACATCCTCGACATCACCATTAGTGCTATTGGTTTCCTGTGTGAATCTTCTTAAAACGCCATTCAAGTTATTTAGGTAATTGGGTCCTTGCACAATAATATTATTTGCTTTGGTTGGACGTCTTGAATACTGGATAGTGTGGCAAATACCAGCCTGGTTTGGCTGCTTCACCTGCTGTTAATTCCCTGGCATGACTATCTGTGATATATTTTTCAACAGTTTTACAGTACTGCTCATGCAACTTTGGGTCATTCTCGAGCATTTTCTTTATCTGGCTCATGCACACTTCCACATTTTTTTTTATCTGGTAACATTTCTGGTTTCACTTTCCATGAAATTCCCAAATGGTACTTGCCATCTTACTTTTTGCAGGTATTGTCCATTATTTGAAGTGCTTGATGGTCCTCTTTTGACATCATTTCTTTATTTTCTTGAAAGTCTTGAAAATCAAATTCCCATTGCATTTTGAGTTGAACTTGAAGATGATTAACAGTAATCCAATTGACTGGAAACTCTGTACTATCAATGTGTTTGCAAGGGCCTACAATGGTCCAACCAAATACTGTAAGACTGCTAGTAGGCTTACCAGGTTGACCTCATCTTTCATCTAAAGTCCAAGCTGCTTCGGATACATTGCTTCCACTTATCAGCCCCATCTGCATAGAATTTATTCTTGGCAATTCAATGCCTTGCAGATGTTTCATGATCATTTTCACTGATCATGGCATATATGTGCAGTGGCATCTTGTCTACAATAACTGCTGGCCCCTTTGCGGAATTTCAATTGTCTATGCTGAATAGTGACAATGTGTTTTTGAAAAGAATGTTAGTGCTTTCTGATGCATTTAAATTGTTTATAGTGTACAGTGCTGGAGTACCTTCTATCCCAAGGTTATCATACAATTCCCCTTCTGATAAGAGATATGTCAAAACCAGGGTCAATGAATGCATAAGTTCCAATTTCACCACTATTTTCATGAATCTTTACTGTCACTATTGGCATTGCAACTTTATCTTAGGTGCATGCTATGACAAACTGACTTGTCGTGGCATTTGTTGAAACATCTTCAGATTCTCATCTTGGAACTTCTGGTTTTTCTTGTTTGCTTGTTTGTCGTCATTCATCGTGACGTGGTATGTTGTGACATCAGCTCAAAATTTTGCACACTGTGTCGCAATACTTAGAAAAGTGTCCTTCTTTTAAACATCTGAAATGCAATTGTGTGTTTTTGACAAAATCTAAGCGCTCTTCTAATGGCTTTCTCGTAAGGTTTCTACAATCCTCTGTATTGTGGTTAACTATGTCAAAGTAATAGCAATATCCTTCACAGAAGTTCTGTGCTGTGTTATGACTTGTTCCATGAATTGACTTGTAGCTTGCCTTATTGCCTGTCTTTACGCTTGAATAGTGACTTGAAAGTTGGATGGTTGGTATTTAGGTTGCTAGCTGACTTGGTAATTTACTGTTTGCTTTGTTTGCCTTTGCATTTGTCTCAACTGTTGTGCTTCTGAATGCATTTGACTTTATCAGCATTTATGTTTGCTTTGTGCACCTTGGATTTTGCTTGTGTTGCATAGTCCCTACCAAAGAGTGTTCAAGCAACCTTGGCCCTAGCTTTAACGAAATTAACTAAGTCAGAGAACCGTGGCTTATTATCATTTGCTAGATTGTCAGCTGCAACATCAACCCACTTGGCATATAGATGTTTTGGCATGCGGTAAGCTACTTGCTCGAGGGTGTCTGTTGAATCAAGATTACTTTGAAACTGAAGCTGGTCCAGTACAGATTGACACTTAACCAGCTCTTCAGCATAAGTTACTAGCTCTTCTACATCGTTTGGCTTGACAACTGGTCCATTTAGCAATGATTCTATGAAGGAATCCGCAATGTAATACGGCGTGCAAAATCTTTCTTGCAGCCTATTTATTGCAATGTCATATCCGATTTTCGGTGGCAACATAACGCAGTCATCAATGAGATCATGTGCTTTGCCTCTGCAGTATTGAAGGAAGTATGTCAGCTTTGGAGAATCGTCTTGAATCTTTGAGGCAATATTAGTTATGAAACTCTGTATGAAACTTTGATACTTCTTTTGATTTCCATCAAACTCGGTAATTTCTTGTCTTGGTAACTGACTTTGTATTAAAGCGTTATAAAGTGACTCAAGTGGTGGGATACATTATTGTGGTGCTTGATAGCTCAATTGCCTGCAACTAGATTTTCATACCTCGGCCTGTATGTCCTCATTTTGAAGTATATTTCGGCTTTTGTTTGAGGAATATTTCGGCTGTTATGTAAAAGAAATGACTAGTACTTGAGTGCTTGCATATTGGAGCAAAGGCTTGTGTTTCTGTGACTTAAAGCTCTGGGATACAGGGAGAAGCATGTATGGTTATTTCTGGTGTAGGGCTTGTGCTTGTCTGCATTTGATTGTGGGTGTAGACATGTGTGCTTGTTATGTGTGGATTTGGGACTTTATCATATAGGGTAGGGCTTGTTATCCATGACTCAACGCTGTTTATTATTTGAGGTGTTTCTTTGTTTCTTCTTTTACTTTTGTAACATCAAAACATTCTGGTTCATTTTGATGTCAGAGCTGTTGCTGAACCAATTGCTCTTCCCACAGCCTTGCCTCTAATCTCCTTGAATCAACCTCGTTCTGACTTTCAAGAATAATTTGTTCTATCTGAAACTATTGCTGTTTTTGTTGTGCCTCTTGAATCACTGCTAGCCTCTGTTGCTTTAACTCTTTCATTTCCATGGCTTGCTGATGCTTTAGTATAGCTACTTGTACTTCTACTTGAGCTTGCATTCTTCTTTAATTTGCACTATCGCTAGATGATCTGCCAAATGATGAAGATTTCTCACTTTTGGACATTATCGATATTGCCTTTATAGCTCTTACCTTTTCTTTGTCTTTTGTACGGTACGAATCATGACTGATAGCGGCTGTATACTGTGCAGCTTCCTTTTCATGTCACTCCGAACTTTGAGGGCATTTGCAAATGCTGTCAGCTCTTCAGGAGATGGGGGTGGTGCTAACTCAGGACCTAAATTTGAAGATATCTTAGAAAAGGACTTTTGATATTTTTTCAACAAAAATTTGGTCATAAAGTTTTATTTCTTGCAATGACTTCTGTGAAAGTTGCTCCAAACAAAGTGCAGTTTCTCGTTTGTACATTTCGTATTGCTCTTTGATTGTAGATTTTAAAAGGCTGAGTCTTTTATTGTCTGAGCTTTCCTTCATCAACTGCTCAACTACCTTTATTATTTTACTGATATAAACAATGTGTCCTGATCTAACAGAGAAAATATATTGAGCAGTCACCATAGTTACATGGATTACGATAGCATATATATATATATAAATGTGTGTGTGTGCTGCTTATTCTTATTTTCTTTCGTGTAAACTTGCTTTGCGATTCCCATAGACTAACTAACCTGATGAGAACGTACTAGGACTTTACGCTAGTTAGGCATTAGGAGATACGGAGGTTATTTATTGTGGCTCGAGTGACATCCCCAAAAATTGCTCCTAGCTTGGCCTCTGAAGTCAATTATTATGCTTATTCCACAACAGTTTATCAGAAAATTTATTAATAAGTTGAAGGGCCACAAATTTTTATTAAAACAAAGTTTAAGTACAAAAGAAACCCTAATGAAAGAACCTGTCCTCATAAAAACCTCGAGCCACTGGTTACGTCCCTTACATAGGAACTCCTAAGAGACTGACGCTAAGACTGCTAATAACTAATAGTCTGTTTGACGCACCAGCTGAGCCTCTTACTGAAACTTCTCGAATTGTCATGTTTTAATGAAATGTTCTATCAAGAATCTTCAAGTATTGTTTATAAAGATGCAAATAATTGTGTCCTCATTTATCTTACCACCCTCTTCAATGCATTATCCTTTGTAACAAATAGATCAAGGTTTTATTTGGCATTTCCCCTCCTAGTTCTAAGTTTACAAAATTTAATGAAGCCAGTTTGAGGGATCAGTTTTACTTCTCTATGTAAACTTCAAAATTCAAAACAAGCTGTTTGAAAAGGGCTTTTTCCGACGTTCTAGAGAACGTGCTCCTAAAAATATGTCTTAGTGCAAGCCTCAAGACCCACTTTTCCACTCATTTCTTCCATACCCTACCGGCATTTTGGAGAAGGGCCCTTGGAATAACACGGGCTTCTGTGATTTAGGCAACCTGGCAAAGTCTTTCCACAAACACGGGCTTTCCTAGGGACACATTCATCTATGATTCAATGAAATTCTTTTGGCAGAGCACGTATTGATTTCTTGATTGACAGTCAAAATCTAAGATCTGTTGAGTTGCGCAACAGTACAGTGATAGAGAATAGGTAGATAACTCTTTGTCAAAGGCACTTAAGAGGTAATAGACTATTTACAATCTGTAGCACAAACTGATTAACAAAAGTTCATAGATGTATTAAATGACAAAGGATATAACTAGCCGCACCCTGGCAGACACACCCAACCACCCACACCCATTCAGCTACACCTGGCCACACTCTATGGTAGAATACCCAGTCGAAGACGTCTAAAGAATTAAAAATGAAATAAGTGAGCATAACTGAAGTTAACTTTGACATTGTTAGGTTTGCAACTTGATAGGTGATGTTTCAGGTAATAAATCACAACAAAATACTCCTCCTCACTTCAGAAGAGATGTTATAGAACTAGGGCAGTTATGTCCCGATACACAACTTCTGTTGCGGACGGGGGGGAGTTTTTACCAATGGACCAACTACTATTGTTACTGAGGAAAAGGTCACAGAAAATACTATGGCCAATTCATTTGCAGCGTGGCCCACTTTTGATTGACTTTCTTATAATTATGAAAATATTAGGGGTACAACACCCCTACGTCCCCATCGCCACATCCCAGAACTAGGGGTACTAAGTTTGGGTACGGTATGCAAAGTGGGACTAATTTAACTGAAAAAGTTTACTCGAATAGAGCAATGAAACAACCACGTGTCTTTGACTATGTAAAAGAATTTTCGCTCTGCTCGATTCAAGTTTTACAAGGAAGTAATCTTGACAGGAATGCTCGGATTATAGGTTGTGGATTAGTAACTATGAAGAACAGACCCCTGTCATACCGCAGCCATTGCGTTTTGAAAACAAGGCTATGGGGGCAAGCTACAATATAAAAAAGATACCGGTTGTTACATTGGAATTGGGATTGGGAGACTTAGTGTGGACAAGTTGAATGCTGAATCACCCGTCGCTGTTGTCGTAAATGAAGAAGCAGTAAAGTCATTGAGTTTGAATAAAATGAAATCAATTTCAACATCGGTATTGTGCAGAAGTTTGCAAGTTGTACAGAAGTTTACGGTCGCTGAAGCAGAAAAATTAATATAGACATAATCTAAGACTTCAACCGTCTCTAAGAGATATAAATTGTTCACAGAGGGATACACTCACACCATTGTATGCAGAGCAGAAACTATTGGACCTAATTCAGGCAGTAAGTGTGATATTCGTGCTAGATGCTGGAGTTCAATGAGAAGGAATGAACGGCCCAACTATCTGAAATTGGTCCTTCACAAACAGAAGCATCAAGTGCTGGACATTCCATCTTACATTTGTAGTTGCAAGGCTGAGCAAGGGATTTTTAACCACATGACTGCACTCCTACACACCTTGGGTCATTATATCAAGTTGGGTTTGAAGCCTATACCACCATGAAGCAGCTCCACTTCCTTGCCACAACAATGGCACAAACCAAGAGTTAGGGTATAAAGCCAGAGTCTATCCTTAACGTAATGGTTAAAGACCCTTCCAAAGCTGCATAAGAAAAGCTGGAAACTAAACTGGATGATGCTCAAGGCATATCAAGCAAAAGTCCTAACAGTTTTGAAAAGTGAGCAAAGAAAAGGAAAGTTGGAGCTCATTGCAAATTATATGATCCGCTTCCAGATAATTTCAATAATGACAGATTCGCTACAGACTTTTGTTCCTTTGTTCACGAACTGCGTACGATTGATTGTTGCCCCAACCATACAGCAATCATGAGGCTTTCAGATAATGAATTTGGCTTTGTCCCCAGAGGGTCAGTTCGGTCATATCAATGCCTGCTAAAATTGTCTTATGACTTTGTGAAAATTTTTGATATCAGCACCTTTCCTGATTTCCCCCTTCCCAGCTATCAAGATAAGGGATTACAATTAAATCTGACTGAAGTTGAATCCTATATCATTAATTCATTTGCTGTGCATGGGAATCAGTCTATCTTAATTGACAAGACCACACGAGATCAGTAAAATAATTTAGAGTGGGCAAAATGTAAGAAAAGACCACCTTACTGCAACAAAAGACTTTAGACAAATCTATTTACGAAGGTCAGATTATGCAAAATTAGCTGAAGAAATCTTTGCTACAGACAAAAGAGTAATCACAACAGCAGCAATGGAACGTGGAATATAGTATGAGCCAGATGCTGCAAAGTGTTACTTTGATACAAACACTGTGAACTTCTACAATTCTGGTTTTGTGATCAATCCAAGTATTCCTTTTTTGGGTGCATCACCTGATTATAAAGTTTATGATCCATCATACCCTATCGCTCCTTATTGTTTGCTTGAAATCAATTGCCCTTCATGTGAGTCAATTCATGATGTCAAATTTTTGAAGAATATTGAAGATGGTACTTTATCACTGAACAGAAATGGTGAACATTTTATTCAAATTATGGGTCAATTGGGTTTAACAGGGTTGAACTGGTGTGACTATTTAGTATGGTGTGAGAATGATTTTCATTTGGAAAGAATTTATTTCTCAAAAGACTTATTTCAAGATTTTCTGAAGAAACTTCAAGATTTCTTTTACAAATTTGGTTTACCCATACTGGGAAAAAAATGGCAGAAATGAAAAAAATCACATGTTGTGAATGCTTTTGGCTTAAATTAATTATCAGTTGATTACAGTTGATTATCAGTTACAGCAACAGAAGTTACTTTTGACTGTTCTTTTAGTTCATTTGCAAATCACAATTGTCAGAATAATTCTTAAGGCATAGTGCTTTGATGTACTGTTTGCTTGACCCATATGTAGCTTGCCTCAGAGTATACTAAATGATAAATGGCTTAATAAACTTTGGGTGAACATCATTGTTCTTTTTGGGAAATATGCTGGCAGATAGTGGCTTAGTTACTGGCAGATTTTACTTGAAAATGGGAGAATTGGAAGAAATTCACAATTTTCTTTTTCACCAAACATAACAATATGAAAATGCATTGAAACATTAATAAAGGTGTCCTCTAAAAATAGTTAATAGACAGCACACAGTCCATATTTGGTTAATGCTACATGAAAGAGACATAGATATTGGTGAATCAAAGATATGGTACTCCTTTACCCTCCATATTGCCCTTTCAAAATGAATTCGGAGCATAGCTATCTGCTTTGTCTGGTCAGGTTCCTCTTCAGCAAATTGTTCTTCACAGTTCAAAAAAGGTGGAATAATGAGATTGCATTCCTTTGTTGCTAGCAGCTCCCTAATTATGAACCCTTCATCTGTCATTACGTCATCTTTAGAATCCAAAAGCTCAATGATTCCAGAACACCTACTGATCTCTTTGTATGATATTGATCCATAATACAGTGTGGAGGCAAATGAAACTGCACCACCAGGAGTAGTACCAAACATGGCTTTCCATGTTGTATGATTCTTATTAGAAGAGAAAATTTAAGACAGTAATACTAATGAGGATGGAACCTCTACAAATATCTCTGTACATTCAAATATCACTCTGACATTTGGGAACACTAATTTGAAACAAGATGGTAAGTGTCTTTGAATTTGAGCTCTGGTAGGCAATATTGGGATTGGGAGTCTTCCCATAGTGTAATATGGAAAATTTGTCCATTTTATGACTGTTCTGCGTACTGTGAAGGGGAGAACTTGGAAAATCACTACAAGCTCAACAGTCAGCCTACCAAGTTTAACACGAACCGGGAAAAGGAATACTCGATCTTCTATAGACAACTGTCTTGCCTATGTAAAACTGCAGAGGATGTACTCTTGGGAACGAGCTTGAGCCATTTTGAACTTGGCTCCATGTTTTCATCAGGCTTGCTGTTGGCTTAACAAATCTGATAAATTCATGCAGCAAGTCAGCACATGTGAAGCAAGTGTAAAACTGAATCATTTTATTGTCATATCCAAACCGAACTAAACAAAATTGCTCTGCTTTGAAGTGTATCACTTCCTCCTCAAGTTCTTTCATGCCTTTGCAAGCAGCATGTAACTGAGATTCATGTGACTCAGGACTCTTGAAAACATAATCATGGTCTGGAAGGGTTGAACAAAACTCCATTATAGATCCAGTTTCCTCTTGTTCAATTGCATTGTCTAGCTGGACTTCAAAATAGCTAAAACAGAAAAAAATCAACTCTCAATACTATCTTACATTGTGCACCTGAAAAAATATATTAACAACATTGCCTGCTTGAGTCCTATGACAATTGCATTTTGCAATTTCCAGTCTTTTCAGTTTCAGTAACAGCATAGTGTTTTTAATCTTGCTGAAAGGATGTACGTGCTACAATTTTAATTGAAGTAAATTAAGTGAAATGACAAAATGAGCCTCAGTTACATAAATAGTTGGATAACTGAGCCTCAGTCACATAGCTTTTATTTTACTTTTAAGAAACATAAATGATAACTGTTGATAAGCATTGGCCATGGTACGACAAATTATGATAAACAATTTGCTCTGACTAAGTATTTGAAATCAAATCATAGGGAGTATTTACAAAGAGCTTGGCTTATGACTGGAATTGCAATCATAGACTTACCTGCGCTTCTTTGGCGGCTGTCGCTTGGGGAGGTTGTTCTGGGCACTGTCATTGCTGAACGAGAACACAGACGGGACAGCTCCATTCCTCAACCGTTTTCTTGTTGTGCAAAGTTTGAAATCAGATTTCAAAAAGTGCAACGAACAGACTTTTGTATTCGATGTAATTTGAAAGACCTTTCCAGGATCACGGCGTATTGCATGAATCCACTTCTTGCTCAATACCTTGTTATCAGAGATTCCTTTCTCTATCCTTCTCTCTGTAAAAAATTCTGGAACACAGCAATGATCATTGCCAGGCATAATGAGCTAAAAAAAATTCGCATGTTTGCCTTGACCTGGAGATCACCAAGCTTAATTGAAAGATCAGATTACTGGGGCTTACCTACCTAAGTTTTCCCTCATCGTCTTGTTTTCAAGTGGCAATGGCCGCCGTATGACAAGAGTCTATTGGAAGGACATGCGAGATTAAAGGATCTGGGCATCCGGGGGGTGCCCTAGACAATTTGCTATGGCGACTACCTCTAGATCGTCGGACAAGCCCATTTGCAAAGCAGAATATAGTTTGTTTTCATCTTTGACATTTATATTGAGAAAGAAAAACTGATCCCTGAACCTGGTTTCATCAAATATAATAGACTTTGAAATGTTTGTCACTCTATTTTTTGTCTGTGAAATGTCTGTCAGCTAGGAAATTTCTCGAGCTAGGAAATTGAATAAGGATCTCCTATAGACAAGAATGGCCAGAATTCAATTAATTGGAATATAAATATTGAATACCACCTTTTCTATCTCATTGCACTCATTGACATGAAGGTATTAACTGAAAGAAGTCCTTTTATATTTATATTGCATTGCTCTGAAAGTGGCACAGTAAACTACATTCAATGCTTTATCCTCA
Organism: Cassiopea andromeda; assembly: GCA_018155075.1. Classification (NCBI taxonomy): domain Eukaryota; kingdom Metazoa; phylum Cnidaria; class Scyphozoa; order Rhizostomeae; family Cassiopeidae; genus Cassiopea; species Cassiopea andromeda. The sequence goes on along the minus strand of WIPJ01019916.1, from coordinate 1,896 downwards.
AACATTCTGGAAATCCACAGCTAAAGTTTCTTTGTCTAACATAACTTGAAAGCTCATTTCAAATTAGTTGCCTTCAAGAGTTTGTAGTGGTTGCTACTCATAGGGTTTTAAGTGGATCTCGAAATTTCAAAGCACACTAAACAGCTTCATGTAATGCTGTGTTGAGGAGAAAGGCATACCTAATAAGGTCTTCGAGATCAAGAAAATGCTATAGAAAGTAATCATGAAAGGAAAGCTTGGATTGTGAATTGATGTTTGGGAGAAGCCTTTGCACTGTTTTATAGTTCACAATTAGTCTACAGCAGGGATGATCAACCTCCAACCCCAGCCACCACCAAATCTTACCCCAGCAGTTGCAGAAAAATGGCGCATACTTGTTGAAGTAAAATGCTGTTGTGACTAAGTGCTAATATTTGCTTTACACTTTGTGCTCTATTAAGAATTGCAATTTCATTTTTCCCATAGCAGACTTAAAACTGAACTGCACTTTGCAAAGTAGGACTCTGTATTGCCAGCATCTGGCCATGGGCGTTGACATTCAGTGACGTAGCTGGCCTCCGCCAGCCAGTCCTGCTGCAAATATTGGACCACACCCAAACTAGTAGGCAACCCCCATATATGAATCACTCAGTACATATACAATAAAATAACTGCCAGTATAACGTTTAAAGTGCCACTTTTATGACAAGAAAGTGATTCTAAATTGCGACATAATTGATGAAATGGACGATTTCCGTTATCTTGTGAGCTTTCACTTGCTATGAAAGCGATTGTGTGGCTGTGAGACATTCACCTCTCGCCGATTGGCATTTGGTAAGATTTGGCAAGTTTTATAAACATTCAGGCCAAGGTTGCCAACGTTTTACCAGCTCAGATAGCGATCCTTTTTTCTATAGAAAGTCTGGCTAGAATCTGAGGCGAGAATGCATACTGGCTACAGAGTATGCAGATATGCACAGTATTTTATCAAATTCGCAAAAACACATTAAACCTAGCTTCCACATGGAATCATACAGAATACGGAAAACATTTGATTTGCGCGAGAGTAGACTTTCAGTTGTCTAGAGTATGGATCTCCAAACTTTTCAGCTCGGGGGCCGCATCGACTGTAAAGCAACTGGGAGGGGGAACTGGTACACATTAAATGACGGCGATGGTTTTTTTGATCTTTTGCCTATTTATTTTTGTCGTAAAAAAGGGTCTCAAAGCAATTTGGGGACCCCTGGTCTAGAGCCAAACGCGAGGAAATTGATTGTCATAACGAGAAAGTAAGACAGAATAGGGAAGCATTATAAAAGTGGGGGAGGGTACATAGTTTGAAGAGCAGCTTGGCAGGGTTTCTTGAAGTGAGATTGAAAACTTAGTCTGGCACACCAGCTAGGGTGTCCGGGGGCATGCGCGCCCTGGAAATTTTGAAACTTAGATCTTCTGAAATCGCCGGACACGCATATTTTTCTATTCATATTTGCATTTTCAATTCAAGGAGGGCAATCAAATTACACGGAAAGAGGCACTTTGCCTAAGAATTTGAAAAGTGAGGGGCAACTGCCCCCTGTGCCCCCTGGTTCCTATGATCATGCTCAGAACGTTTATTGAAGCAGCACTTTACTTGTCAAAGCAAGAATTGGTATTTAGAGGAAACGATGAGCCTTATACTAGTTTGAATAGAGACAACTATAGAGAACTTCTGGAATGCTTTTCCAAATTTGATTCTGTTTTTGAACGCTGCCTTCACAGAGAGGCCGAAAATAAAAGAGCCAACCTGAGTGTTTTTACAGGTGTTTCCCCATACATTCAAAATGATTTGATTTATTGCATAAATTCCGTCATTGATGGATTGCACCTTCATTAGCATTCAAGCAGATGAAACCACTGATGTTTCCACTAAAGAGCAGT
>WIPJ01019589.1:0-11815 GCA_018155075.1 Cassiopea andromeda | reverse complement strand
TCAGAATCGATTATGGTATAATTCCTCTGTAAACAGCTTGCATTTTGACTAAAGATAATTAAAATTAAAAACTCACATATAGTTATTCCTGATCTCAACATTACCCAGTTTACAAAAAATACAGTTTTTCTTTATTTTTTGCCGTGTAAATTCACCATAGGTTAATAGAGGTGGTATCCTTATAACTACTATGCTGCACACTAATCCATGATCAACCTATTTTTCGATCGAATACAGATCTTGCTGTGCTGCCTTTCCTGAGTGAAAATGGTATTGATGAAAACGTCCCTAATTCTATCCATTAAAGTACGTTAGTGTTTCTGAGCTTCCACATTTGGACTGCAGCAATATTCAACTTTTATTCTACATACTAATATACGAAGTCTCTCTCGCAACTCTGATGAACTGGTTGAATTCTATGATGTTGCAATAAAGTCTTTTGATATTATAGGATTATCTTAAATCTTCAGCTCTGAAAAAAACAAGAAACTAACTAATTTTGATGTAAGTGTAACTAACTAAATAAGTTTTACGATACATCTTCACCTAGCCAAAACGGAGGTGTTGTACCTATGTTAAAACTGCTATTAATTCAAGAACCTGTGATGATCTGAACTTCAATTGCAATGAACTTGAAACTATTTGGGTTGAAATTGAGAACAGAAATAACAACAAATTCTTAATCTGTTGCACCTACAGACATCCATGAGCTGATATTAAGACGTTTATTTCACATTTTAGACTGATTTTGCCCAAATCATCAAACAAGCCAGTTTTCATTATCAGGGACGTTGACATTAACATGCTAAACTATGCGTCGCGTCGCATACACCCACTTCTGACTTTGTAGATACTTTCTTCTCAAGTAAATTCTTGCCCTGTATAGCTAATCCTACCAGAGTTTCTGATAATTGATCAAAAGTTATTGACAATATATGTACTAATGTAATTGGCACCAAAATTACATTGGGCAACATTTCGACACACATCTCGGATCAATTCACTCAGTTCTTGATAGTTGAAAATGCAAATATATCACACAAAGAGCTAGAGACTCTTATATCAGACTGATCATCCTTTACTGGGAGCGAGGTAGCATAGTGGTTAGAGTGCATGCCTCCCATGCGGAAGGTCTACGGTTCGAGCCCGACTCGATGCCCTGACTGAACACTCGCTCACTGTGAACACCAATTTCCTCTATGAAATTTCTACGTAGCAATTATGAAAGCTCTTTTTATCTATGAGCATTTACTCATTTTGAGGTTGAGGATATAACATCAAATATTGATTCGGCAAAGTCAGTAGGCCTTCATGGTATTTCAGTAAATTGATTGAAAATTCTCAAGTGACATATTTCTCATCAACTGGTTGAATTGGCTAACCAATATTCCTGTATATATATATATATATATATATATATATGCATATTTATATATATGTATATGCATACATATATGTATATATATACATATATGCATATAAGTGGGGTCCTGGGAGGTGTCTAACTATAGGCCAATATCATTGTTACCTATACTTAGGAATAACCTCATTATCCTCATTATCCAACGTTAAACTCCACAACCAGATGTAGATTCATGTTGTTGTGGAATTTATTATTATTATTGTCTGTTCTATTCGTATTTAATCGTTTCTGTAATTTACTTCAGGTAGTGTGCCGGACCGAAACTATGGGATTACGGATAAGCTATGGAAAGTGTTGACTACAATACCTTGGACGCTATTTTGATTTAATATGTCAAGTACTACTCATATATCTGAATTGTTTGAAACACTTACCTTCATCCTCACTAACATTGATTTTCTTCCTCTTCATCCGAAAAACAAAATTACCCTTTATAATGGGTATCTACTCTCTAAACTATCTTGGCACTTCACTGTTGCCTCTCTTCTTAAAAGTTGGGTATGTGAACATCTAGACAAGGTTGTTGCTAAATCTTCACCAAATCCGAAATCAAATCACATTGGGCGGATAGAAGCTATGGCGCTAACCTTCATTCTGACCAGTTTGACAATACCAAAAAAAACTTCCTGTCAAAGAATAACAAGCATCTGGTCAATTGTTCACCACAACAAGCTGAGAAATATTTTTAAGTTCCCTATAAAATATCTCAAAAACACTCTACCAACTCGGAATAGCCTGTGCAAATGGTCCATTTCTCAATCATCAGCAAGTTCATTCAGCCTTCAGTCAGAAACTTTGCACTTTGGAGCACGTGGTTTCTAGTTGTAAGTGGTACCTCGAGAATGGCAAATATACTTGGCACCACAACTCTTTCCTTCGTTTCCTTGCTAATACAGTGTCATTTCTTAACTAATGCTCTGTTTATGCCGATTTGCCCTCTTTTATGTCCCCGCCTTTGATCACTAATGCCTCCCTTCGTCCTGACCTGCTTTCTCTGAAAGGGAATAACGCAATCTACATACTTGAATTCACACTCGAACTTGAGACAAACATTCAGGCTAACAGCATAAGCAAAGCCAATAAATACACTCCACTACTTCAATACTTGTCCTCTCCCTATAATAAAGTTATATTTATCAATGTCTCCATGGGTGCCCACTGTGTTATGGGCTCCTCCTGTGATTCCATTTCTACTCAACTCAAAGATCAAAATTTGGTGTTACATAGATCTCAAAGAATGAAGTTACACATAGAATAATTATTATGAAAAAAATTATTATTGCCATTAGATCAGCATATTCATCTTTTTCGCAAGAGATAGGCCATGGACCAACCCTGAACTCCTGAGTTTCTGATCATTTACTTTCTTTTCTTACCATTCTACCTTTGAGTTTTGTCATATGTTCATTATCATTGTTATTACTTTTGCTTTGTAAATTCAATTATTTTGTTACTAGAAATTGTCCATAGGGCACTTACATCCGCTCGGAATTTAATTCACCTTGATTAATATGACAGTTTCCCTAACGGAATCACCGAACAGAACCTTGTTAGTTATCATTGAAATTACAATGTAAAAAAAATTGTTAGTGCTATGTTGTTCATACTTGTTATCATTGAAATATACCTTTGTCGATTTTTCTACATATTCTTTCACATTTCTAGCTTCAATATCTGTGAATGACAAGGAATCGATGAAAACATCAACATTAATTACGGCAGGCATTACAGCAAATCTAACATGCACTGCAAAAGGAAGACCTGCACCAACCATTTCATGGCAATTTAATTCAACAATAAATGCTGCAGTTTCCAGTACATCACTAGGATCACCAGTCATAACTATTGCAAGTGTGCTTTCTATCCGAAATCCTTCTCAAGCGATGGAGAATCAGAACATTACATGCCTTATTAGTCATCCATTCACAGTACCAATGAATAGAACGACATCAATCCGTATCAACCGTAAGTGTCTTCGCCCCTAAAAATATCCTTAGCTTGAAAAGCTCTAACTCAAGCAATAAACAGAGAAGGTTTATCGCACATATGACCAGCCAAAATCTTCAGTTTAACCCCTAATTGAAATTTCTATTGACTTTCTCATATTCATTAACATGTATAAGATTAGATATCTCACTTGTTTTTGCTATTGTGAAATGTACCAGCAAAGAAAAACCACATGGTTCATATTTATTTAAAGTCCTTATTACCTAGTCATCGCACCTGCTCATATCTCCTTAGCCTACGCTAAAACATGCAGTTGTTCTGTAATAAATTATGTAACTTTCTGGCATCTTATAGAAGGAGCAATAGACAGTATGCCTATTATTACTATCAATTTGTAATCTTTAAGGCCTATCAAGTACCATAGTAAAATCATTTTCATTTGATACATTTAAGATTGTACTACATTCATGCAGGAATTTCATGTTATTGAAAGTATTGCATCACGCGATCATGCGGGCCATTTTATACTCTGTCCATGTTTTTTTGATTCTATTTTCTGAATTAAAAATGGTACCATGGATAAAAGCGATGACTTGCCTTCGATGAAAATCTTCAATGAAAACCATGCTATTAATACTTTCGATAAAAATATACCATATTTAAGAATTTTTCATTAAGTTTTTGTTAGGAATCTATTGAAGCAGCATGGAAGTGAAGTGCAAAGGGTCAATACGTTATTGACAACACCAGTTCTCATATTCACAAAACCTGTCGCATATTCTTCAGAAATTCTCTAGAAAGGAGATGTCCATTGTAAAGGAAATGTTAGATGAATTCCTGCTTACCCTGCTGTAATACTGTGTAGCTTAATCATTTTACTCATGCATGCTTTTCACAATACCAACTACTGAATAGTCATATTACTGAATCATCACATTGTATGTTGCCGTCGTTAGTCTTTGGATCGTGTTTGAAAGGGTTCTTGGTGAAAGTGATCTCGTGGGAAGTCAATTAAAGCCTTGCTTCTCTTAAGTTTTGTATTAAAACAGATAGAACAGTCCCTCAAGCAGTGCTACTCTCAATATGCTCATTGCTATGAATTTAGAAACTTCTCATCTTTCAAGACTTACATAGAAGGCTTGCTCTTAAAATAAGTAGTATTTTAATAACAGAATCGTTGATAGAGCTTTCTAGAGAAGTTTCGTTCCTTTGCAAGTTGCGTGTGTTGGTGCTGTTGGTATATCCATTACTTAATTCAAGTATTGTATTATTACATTACACTTGAATATTTTTCATTAGATGCACCTGCTCAAGCTACGTTTACAGCATCACCTCCATTTCCTATCAATGGATTATCAATGACTTTAACTTGTACGACTAGGGCAGCACCATCTCCTAAATTTAGATTTATATTAAAATAAGATTATATTAAATTTAGATTTATATTTTTATAATAAGTGGTATTATGATAACAGAATCGTTAATAGGGCCTTATAGAAAAGTTGTGTGTGTTGGTGTTCTTAGTATGTCCATTATTTATTTCAAGTATTGCATTATTGCCTTATTCTTGAATATTTTTCATTAGATGCACCTGCTCAAGTTATGTTTACAGCATCACGTCCTTTTCCTATCAACGGATTATCGGTGACATTAACTTGTACGGCTAGGGCAGCACTATCTCCTAAATTTAGATTCATATTGGTAAATGGATCATCCTCAGTAATCGTTCAAGATGGCAGTTCTTCCAATTTCACAACGTTGCCACTGGATTACAAGGAATACAACAATTACAAAGCAACCTATCAATGCATTGCTTATAACAGAGTTGGTGAAAGTCCTGTTCAGACACTGGTTCTTGATATTCAAGGTAATTCATATATTCAATTTATTCAAATTCATTAGACATTCATTAAGTTAGCTTGATCTGCTCATTGAACAGCTCGATACGTTGTCAAGCATATAGAAAAGATAAGTGAGATTGTTATGGAAAATGTTTCATTTTGAACTCATCTCATAGAATTAATAAGGTGCAAGAAATATTATGATAGTCATATGTTAGTTGGTCTAATTTGAAGATCCTCGAAGGAGGGATGTCGTAAGGGCCGATCCTATTATAGCTTTAGAAAATGATATATATAGTAACAATTTTTTGGAAATCTATTGTTTCAGTCTCTGATACTACTGTTCTCGTTTTACTGTCTGACGTAACAAAGTTCCAGTTAGCTCAGTGCGACATGATTAGCTACTAAGATAGAAACACTGAATATGCTAGGAAATTATTGGCTACAATAAGAAGAGACAGCCACAGCACAATTGAAAACGCAAAGATCCATCTCAGCCTAACATGTATAACTTCTAAATTCCGTCTGCAAGTAAAAAGATAGCAAGCGATAAGTAGGGTACAAGTTGCTCCAAGACATTCATGTAGGGGAAATAGAGAATTTCATAAATTTACTGCAAGGTAAAGATTTAGATCTCGTTTAAAAGAATAATTTTCTTGATGTCTAAAATGATTCTGCTTTGAACCTCTCCATATTGTTAAATCAGTAGATTTTCTTGAACAGGTTTAGAGCATTATAAGCATTGCTGATTAGAGAACGCTCCTCTTTGTAAAGTGAGAACTACTATTATATTTGTCTAGTGCAAATCTTCGACCCTCAATTGCATTATAGCAGAACGTTCTATACTTCATCCTCTCCTCTCCCTTTTTCTTCTCTATATCCTATGATGATTTATTCTTAAATTTGAGAGTCATTAAGTTTTAAGAGTCAATAAACATTTGCTTCTTTGAAGGTGAGGTAATTGCCAAGTTCTCCAACCCTTGCTTCAAAACATAAGTTGCTAACAATTTCTCATTTAAATCCATGCCAATCTACATCCTGGTAGATAATTCAGAGAATCTTGTCATTAGAAGGGAAAAACATATAGGTACTTTTAAGAGTATTTCAACTTTACAACATTATGCCTTTATCCAGTATCTCCTCAAAACTTCATACATATGCTCAACTTTACTAAGCATGAATCTTGGTTGGAAAAGTTTTCATGTGATTATCTTATTCATTTTATAGTAAGACCAGAAATCACCATCTCATCACCTATAGCAACATTGGAGGGACGAGATGTTGCTTTGCATTGCAATGTAATTGCAGCGAATCCCGCGGCTAATCTCACCTGGCGCAGTCCTACTGGTTTTGGAATTGCAAGTGTAAACGGAACGGTTCTCTTACAATCAGTCAATAGGAGACAACACGGAGAGTATATTTGCCTCGCATCGAATAGCGTCGGATCAGTTGCAAGTAAAGCAACATATTTAACAGTGAACTGTATGTTTTACAGCTACATATAGTTCATTGAAGTTTTATAGAACTTTAGAGCTTGTGGCCTCAATCCAATAACTCGGGAGAATTTAGAAATAGCCTATTATCGATAAATGCCGAAATCTGTAAAGCATTCTTCAAACATGTTGAAATATGTAATCTAAACAAATGGTTTTTCAATGTTCTATTATTCTATATCACTATTTGTTATACACTGAAGCTCTTCCAGTTAAACAAATGTATGTCCACATTGGTATTTCAATTGCTCTACCTTCTCCATGTTCCCTCACTATGCAGATGGTCCGGAATTCATGCAAAACAGCAAGGAGAGGTTAGGATGCATAGGTGAAAATGTGGCAATAAATTGCAATGCTGTTGGCCGTCCACCACCTGATGTTTTCTTATACCAAAATGGAACTCTTGTCAAAAAGAGCTGGAGCAATCTAAGTCATCATTTTGCATTGGTTTCTGAAGGCAAATTTGGAGTTTACAAATGTGTTAGCAACAACACATTTGGTACAGTGAATGTTACAACTACATTCAAGATGAAGCGTAAGGTTCTAGGTTCTATGTCTTAAGCTCTTCAACTCACATAGTTCTGTTGAATAAAAGATGAATATCGATAGGCTTTGCCCTGTATGTTACTTAAAGTTTGAATGCTTCTACGTATGCTTAACATTTCAATTTATTACATAAATTTTACTAGTGTCTCTCCTTTTACCATGACCTACTACAGATCAACTGTCTTCTAATGCTTTCGATTCATGCTATTCGCTTAAAATAAATGTAAGCATTACTTGGTGAAGTATTTAGGTCAAGAAATTTCATGCTTGTTTATGATGTCTCAATAATAATTTCATAGCATCTGGTTCAGTCACAAATGTTATCATGCATGTCATAGACAGTACCATTAGAGTAGCATGGCAGTTGCCTCAATGTAGTGGAAACATAAGAGAAATAAAGGTGCAATACAGAAAGAAAGGACGGAGTAAGTGGCAATGGGAAGTAAAAGCAGCAGCCATAGCTGATACAGAGGTAATCATCACTGGACTAGAGAAAGGAGTGGAGTATGAGGTGCGTGTTGTTGTTGTCGATACCAATGGCAAGACCCATGAGATGGCAGAGAAAAATGCAGCAATAGATGGTAAATGTCCTCTAAGGGCATTCATTTTAGCTCCTTCTTATCACTTTCTCGAAACCATTCGATTTATCAGTAGTCTCTTCTTATAGCCACTTTCAGAGCAATTTATTAAGCTTCAATGCAATATTATAGCATTTTTCATTCCCAAGAATCTCTTTCGATCGAAATGCGACTTTTGTACTAAATAGTCTGTTAGTACTATAGAACTTAACCTGAGCACGAAAATGCGACAAAATTTTTCGACTTACTTCAAAGTTTTTCTATTCTGGCACTTGTCAGAGAGTGAAATGTCAGATACTGACCAAATGGTTATATGGAACAAACAGCTAGAGACGGCTACCAGTGATAGGATACGTCTAATTGACCCAAAGACTGCCCATGTAGGACCTATTAACCAATTCTTACTTGAAGAGACCTAGTGAGAAAGCACACCCTTGTTGTCTACACAAGAGTGGGCTTTGAGTGCAGGCGCTTGGATACAGATTTAAGGATCTCAAAAGTAGGACAGATTTATAGCCACATAGATTTATGATGGGGATGTTGGAGATAATGTATCTTGAATCCAGATTTCAACTTCCGATAAATATGTTTTTCAACTTTTCTTGAGCTTGAGCATGCCAATGTGTACAACTTGTATTGTGATGAAAGACATCGAGGAAAACTAAGATCTCTCATGTATCCTGGTATCAGAAAAAATTAAAAAGAATAGATGCACATCAATAAGGATTCCGTTGAAAATCAAATAATCCTATATCTCGCGTCGCATGCTTATCCTATCTATATGTTTTCTTTCTTTCCAAGATTGACACCTTTTCTGGCGTGTACAAGAAATTGACTGAGAAAGATGTACGTTTTGAATATCCCAGCTACGATTAAAATATGGAATAGAAAATGCTATTGACAACTGGTTCATTCTCTGTTTCCTTCCTCTTTGTCAAATATGCCATTTACAACACAAAATTCTTTGAGTTCCACACGTGTAAAGATATTTTTAAACATAATTGCATTTAACCTTGTCGTTTAAGTTATTCTGAAAAATTTATTTAGTATAGTGTGTTGTTTTCTATTTACAGGCCATAGGGTAGTCATACTCTTTTTCTCCCCATAGTATCGTCCTTGCATTGTTTACATGCATGTTGTGTAATTGTAACATCTATATGTATAAACAAGAACACTTGACATTAAAGATATGATTTTTTTGTTCTGTTTAGGCATACAATCAACTGACCATGGAGCGTTGATAGGTGGTGTTTTAGGTGGAATTTGCTTCTTGGCTATTATAGTCTTCGTTTGTATTCTTGTTGCAATGAAACGTCGGCAATCATATGCAGGTATACTTTTACTATTCCTGCTTAGTTTTCTTCTACTAAACTTTATTCAATATAATGCACAGCTGCCCTTGATACCATCTATGCACGTTCTATTGTATGCGCTCATGCTAGCACTGCTTGAGAATTAATTACCTAATTGATACAAGGTTATCTCAATCAATAGACTGACCAATGACAGCACTATGAGAAATGTTCATCTGCGCTTTTGATTATTATTCCATACTCATTGCATCCTCACATTTCTTGCGGACTTGTATGATAGAATGATGTTTCATACATCTTTTTGTGAACTATCAGATATCTAGACCCATGTTGCATCCAAGCATTTTCAGACCATAACTCTTGATTTCAATAATCTATCTTCAGCTGGAATTGATCCTTACATAGATGACGTATTCCTGGATGTATTGCAGAAATACTTCAATAGAAAAACTTTCATTATTACAGTTTGTATTGTTGTTGTTTATGGATGCAAGAGGCATTGCAATATTCTATCAACATTCAACATTGCTTTCTGTTCCTTTTAATGAAGCATCAATTAATTGATTTTCCCATAATTTGCAGCTGAAGAGAACACTGGGTGAGTACGGGGTTTATGAAGGAATGATTACTTTACTTGCAACTTCCTTAATCATTTGAGGAACTCGTATTTTCTCATGGACCTGAAGGAGCCTAGCAGGCCTTTCCAGAGAAGTATTGACAGTCATTGCTATCACAGCAGTTATGCAAAAATAACGTTCTTTATTGTAATAGCTGCCATTAAGTAGAAACTTTCCAAAATTAACAGTAAATTTGTATGATATTTACCTATAAAATCGCAGACTGATTCAACAGGACTGTAGGGAGTGCTTCTTCATCCCCGTATTTTTGCACCATTCGGTACCTTCTGCTTTATTCAGGTATCTTATGGATGTGGAAACAGCAACGTAAAGAGTCCAACACCACTCCCAAGTACTATCTCTGAAGTCTGTTCTGAATAAAATCATAGGATAATATTCTATTAGATATTAATAATGCCCTTATGAGATAATTGAATAAGGAGATGATCTTTCCTAGAGTTCAATTCAAGCTTTGTTCCTTGTCATTCTATTCCTCTTTGTAACTTATAAATTGATTTGCTTGTGTCTGTAGAGACAGCAATCGTGGCATTGATGCAGACATGACAAACATTGCAGCTACAGAACTTAAAAAATTAGATGGTACACGTTACATGGCACCAGATGTATCTGTTTATGCGAAGGAAAGAGGCAATCATGATAATTATCATGGTGTTGTTAATAAACACGCTGATGGTGACTCAGTTGTAGATTCAATGCCAGTGAGTAAGGATCTAAATGACGTTAAGGTAAAGATATTTGAATACGACATGTTTTTTGACATACTTACTATTCTCTCCCTCTTACAGCTTCAACACTAAATTTCACTGTGCATTGAACTTTGCAATTAAGTGAAACTCTCTTGGTGGAGATGCAAAGAGTTTAGCATTAAGCTTAATAAGAATAAATGTTTTTAACATTGATTAGTGATTGTAGTCTTGGTTCACTAGTTTGAAACATCATTGAGTTAATGGCTTAAATGAATTATACTTGAAAAGGCTCTTTGTTCCTGGAATAAGAATGAATATTATCTGTATGCTTGGAACTATCTTACTTTTGATATAGGTCATTCTAGCGTCACTTTGATTATAATCTGTATAACCTTTAGCTTCTAATTAAGTATAATGCATATAAACTCGTACATATTCATAACATTTTGTGATGTCCTTTCACAGGAAAAGGAAACTATGCTGAATTAGCTGTATTGGTACCTCTATCCTTGGTTTCATCTGCTCATGGCAAAGGCCATCACAGAAATGAAGTTGGTGCTTCAATTATGACTTCTAACAATGAAACAATCTGTAAAAAATGATGCTAATGAATAAGGATGCTTCATTGTAACCGTAATCTAGAGGGAGAGTAACAAAGAAGGAGATAGAGCGACTTACCCAAGAAGGAGATAAGCCGAATAATATATCTTCTTTCAATCCACGTAGTTATAATAATATTTTGTTTACAAATGCACATTAATAACTAGCATTTTCCACCTGTTAGTCAAAGTTCTTTCGAATTTTGCTCCTTTTTAAGAAATTTCGCCAAATAAAAATTTCATCCATCCACTTATTAACGGAATGATTAACTACTTGATAATAGTTCAGCGCAATGAACGATTGTTTTACAAAGAATATATTTTCTGTCTTCACCCTGGATTTTTATTTAGATTTTGTCACATTAGATCTTAGATGTTTCTTAAATGTTCATAAATTTTTAAATCTTTTATTAATAAAAACTACCTTGTTTAGGCAACTATTATACAAGAGATAGAATGTTTTTCTTGAAGCATTATATGTATTGTGTTTTATCTATTAGTTTGATTGATAATCAGTTGTAAAAGTTTTTCCAGTTAGCATTTGAAGCTCTTCCAGCTTGTGCTTCTCAAAATTTTCTTAATTTTTGATTTTAGTTTAGCCTCTTGTTTCCTAGAGAACACGTGCATTTCCATATTCATTTTCATGAGAACACGTACATGCTAATGATATAGCTACAAGATTGGAATAACATATTGTCAACACAAGTTATATTCTGCACCTTTTAATTGTTTAACAAGTAGGAGGAGGGTG
>WIPJ01019574.1:0-25051 GCA_018155075.1 Cassiopea andromeda | reverse complement strand
AGGTTTTTTGATGTTACAGTTTTCTGTTCAACTTTTGATTGATTTTGCTTATTGCTGTGAAATAATCATAGGGCCTTTCATTTGTGGTAATCATCTCGGCTAAAAGTGCCTATTATTGTTTACTTTATACCTCTATCTAGCTTCCTTAAATGTCTCGATTTTCCACCATCACGAAACTTTTGTCCTTTACCTTCCGATTTCCATTCTACTTTGTGAATTATCTTTGCATCCTCTGTATTTCTTCAGTACTTAATCTTTTCCTTTACTTGTTTTTCTGTACTGTACTGACGATAAGTATAGTGTCAAAATGTGCATTAATAAAATATTATGTTATGGTTCATCTATAAAATGAATTGTACCTACTACAAATTCAGAAAGTTTCTGCACTTCAAAATAAGGTCATAATCACCAAAAAGAGAGTAAAATTTTTCAATTTACATTTGACATCTACAGCACTTGCTACTAGATTCAAACGCATTTCCATTTTATGACACATCTGAATATCCAATTAGAAAATGAGGTTGATTCTTTATTAGGCCCGTAGACACTGAAGGGGGCAGGCGGATATTTCCCCCCAATAATTCCCTGAGGTTCTATATAAAACTGTTCTACACTGGAACCATATTTTGTCAGCGTCATAATGCGACGCGTCACGTCACGTCCAGTGTGAATTGACCTTAAGGTTGGTTAGGCCATTTGTTGTTAGTAAGGGAGCATTTCATTTCTTTTCTTTTCTGCTAGTGTCATAAAGGCAAGGCAGTTTTCTTACTGATTCGATAACTTGTTCTTTGTTGACGAATTTAGCTGCCATTACATCTGTCCTACTTCGGAAACCTTGTCTATTGTCCGGAAGCAGCGCATCGCATCAAAGATGGATGTTTTCATCTCTGACGCATCATGACGCATCCATGAAAAAAAGCGATGCGTACGCATAGCAGAAATTCCGACAAACCATATTTGGTCAGCGTCATAATGCGACGCGTCGCATCGCGTCCCGTCGCATCCAGAGTGAATTGACCTTAACACCCCCGTTGGTACGACCCTGCCATTCCGTACCAATATTGAAGTAAATTTCCAAATCAACAGCAGAGTAGAAAAACTTGAAACAATTTCAATAACCTGACATTTGAAGGGGGCTGAGCCCCAAAAATCTTTAAGGGGGCTGAGCCCACTGAGCCCCAAAAATTCAACACGGGGGCTGAGCCCACTGAGTCCCCCTAAGACTACACCCCTGCTTATGATGCATCTGCTTAAGTGCCCTTACAAAAAGTGGAAGTGGTCCTCTATAAGTAGATGCGGAGAGAGTCTCAATTGTATAAAAAGCATATATAATCTTGCACCAGGCTACCTCTTCAAATTATTCACAAACACTTTTTCTAGGGATATTATTGTGGGATACTTGGTCACGTGTAGCGCTCCTCCGCAGTTCGTTGTATATCAAGCTTAGCATTCGCTTCACAGTTCAGAGTTTATAGTTCAGAGATTAGAGTTCACAGTTTACACAACTATAACTCACGAGCTAATGGTGCTGAATTATAAGTCCCTTTATCAAATACTCACAAAAAAGCAGTGAAAAATCCATTTCTTGTCGTGGTGCTCATATGAAGAATAATGTTGTATTGGTGGGGTTTTGCAGTAAAGAAATAGGAATAACGATTAACAACAAAAAGTTCGCGAAACTTCTTCAATCACTGACTTTAACTATGTCTCATCTTACGAATCCCTACTGTGACAACGGCAACATTAACGTACAGAACAGCAACTTAAACTCAAGCTCACAAAAATTTAAACTTAAGGACGGCTCACACTATTAACTTCTACTTGCAACTTCTACTGACGACTGAACTACACAATACGGCGTTGGCATTTTATGGCAGACACATGACACAGCAAAAAGAAAGGATTATTACGTAAGGCTGATTACAACATAAGATGGCAACTGATGGGTAATGGCATGGAAACAGATTACTCACAAACAATGACTGGACGGATAAAAAATAAAAACTACCTCATAGACACGGAACAGTAAACCTATTGTGTAACAATAATAAAGCACTTTTATTACACTTTTCTTTGGTCAGCTTTCAAAAGAATTCTTATTTTCAAAACAGTTTCCTTGCAACGATATATTTGTTTTTTATGTGTCCTTGAATCTGGTTTGCGTTCTAGTTCTTCAAAAAGTGCATAACTCGATATACTCGTCTTTTCACTCCAGGACAATGTGCTGAGAAATCCTAAATTTCTATTCTGCCAACATGCCGAAGTGACTTTAGCAAGATACATTTGAGCAGCAGCAACAACATATACATTTTGGAATTGTTTTATAATACAGGTGTGATCAGTTTGCGAATTGAGACTGACCCATGATAAATGCTTTGTCAGCCTACGCATCAAATTCAACAATATTGACAAGCACTCTCCCTTTCGCTTATAGCAGAGTCATCGAAACGTGAAATGTATCTTTCCAGAATATTTTCAAGACATTTTTGACAAGCTCTTTATAATTCATTGCCTTGATGTTAGCAAGAAAGTACTTCTAAACAAGTCAAGCGACTTCCACTCTTCGCTCATCGAATTCTCAAATTCTGGAACTCTCTGATGGGTTGACAAAGTATTAGACCGTCAAAAGCTCGAGCTTTCACTGACCTAAAGCCTTTCCTTGTCGTTTTAACCAGGGAGGCTTTTGTACAAGTAATGAGAACAGCTGTCAACCCTTGCATCGAACATCTTGCGGACTTTCGTCAAATGTAATTGCAATGGAAAGGCATGAGATTGTGACCCTGAGACGGGTGTATGTTCTGGCTGCAATGGAAATACAATGGGTATGTTTTGCCTTACGTTGATTGTTTTTATGGTCCTTTAGCACCCCCTCGACCATACTAAACTTTGCCTCCCACAGCTAAGTCCTATATGCTCATAGATCGGCACTGACCACCTAACGACCTGGTTGAATCCTTCAATGAGCTGTAATTAATTCTATCTTTCCTAGACAAGGAAGAAAATGAAGCTATTATCCACCCAAGGCTATGCAGTAGTCACTTGATGAAATCGGGATTACCCCTCCTTCTACTATGTTACTTGGTGATGGTGTTGCAATATGATCAATGTTGTAAACTTTATGCTCTGGTTGATTAATGCAAGACTTGACAATATACTAAACTTCTCGTTGGATATATAACAGCATTAAATCAGCTCAATATTTACATTAATTATATGAATCTTGTTCTATGTTGAAACTCTTAACTCAAACTCGTAACTATTAACTCATAACTATAAACTGTGAACTCTGAACTTTAAACTCTTGAACTGTGAAGCGAATGTTAAGCTTGATATACGACGATTAATTGCGGAGGAGTGCTACACATGACGAAGTATCCAACAATCAATAACAGAAGACGTTGCAGTGACGCGAGTTGATTCTGTAATAAGCTGATTGAAAGGAAAAAGCTCATAAATATTTGCAAGATGTTTGGCACTACTATCCACGATGATACCTTCTTTCACTGTAAAATCGCAATTTGTATCGCCAATGATAATAATATCCTTTTCTTCTATGTCTTGGAAAGATATAAGTAGTTCACGCTTGTTGAAGGATTACATAGGTAGCTACGTGGTCGGTACCAAGCTACGAGAAAATAGGACTTAGCTTTGGAAACCAAAATTTCAACACAGATCAATTCAAGGTCATTGCAGGGAATATCCTTTCGCAGCTTGGAACTAATAGAATCCTTAATGTAGATAGCAGCACCTTCTCTATTAGACGTCCTATCTTTATGCTCATGCTCGAAACCATTATTTCTGGTGAGTTGTGTGGAATAGCTTGGGTCTAATGTAGTCTCACTAATAGCGATGATGTGTATGTCATGATCCCTAAGTGGCAACTGAAACTCACCAAGATCCTTGCGGAGACCACGCACACTTAGAGAAGCACTTGCAAGACCTCTTTTAAAGGAAAGATGCAAATGTGACGAGCCAGATTTCCCTGGAAGAATTTATACTCTCATCCCTGGCACTGTTATTAAATGGAATTTATTTTACTTAATAGCATGGTTGCGAATTTCGCATTTCGATGAAAATTTAAATGCAGTCCTACTCGTCAAAGATGCTTCACTTTATGTTGTCAATGTTAATGAGGCACATTTAACAAGTGGCAGTTTAAGTTCGAATACAGTTTGACAATGCATCAAATAAATTGTTTTCCAGCTGATTACCAAGTTTATTGCACTAGATATTGGTACATAGAAAATATCTACGGGCTGAAATACCCCCCCACCACCTGTTGGGGTTAGGGAGTGAAATTAGCTTTCAGTGGGTAGCTGAGTATTGCTATAAGCAGGGTGTAGCTCCTGTTTACTCCTTGCCATTGACCTATTTGGGGCAACAGTCCCGTCCTTCCCCTGTTCAAGAGCCCATTTCTTTTATTAGAAATAAATTGTCAAAAGAATTCTTACTCTTAAGTACCAAATTGCTGGGGAAGGGGTGCAATAAGCGAGGGGTTGGAAACACAAGAAGAAGTTAATAATTGGAGGGGGTTAGAATAAGAGAGGGTGTCGAATAAATGCTTTGAAACCTAAGATGACAGTGTAACTTGTGTTTCTGCATGGGCCAAGGCTGTCCCATGTGTTGCAGGTTCGGTTCACGTATCGATACTTTAATTGAACATAACTTTCATACTTCACTGAACTGTAAACGATGCCTACGAACAACAACTAACAACTGACTAGAAAACGATAGATACATAAAACAGATAAGAGAACTTGGATTGACGGTTGTCAATTAACGAAATCAGTCAATTTCTTATCTTTCGATATCTTTCGAGCATGCCCTGGGAAATATTATGAAAAAATAAGGGAGGGATCTAAACAAAAGCGGGGGTTGGGAAAAACTTGACAAAAATTAGCGAGCAGGGTGGAAAAAGAGTATATATTTAATACGTCAGAGTTCTTATAGATGTCAACCATTATACGAGATACATTTACCAACATTCAGTAACGTAAATGACCATACTCTCAAGTGCCAAATAAAAGGGGGTCTTAATAAAAGGGGGTTGGAAACAATTCTAAAGTGTAATTAACGGGGGGTTCAAAATAAAAGGAGGGGGTCGGAAATTCAGAAACGGCTTCAAATGACTATACAAGGACGGAAAGAACAAAAACAAATTGTTATAAAGCATAAAACTACCAGATTTACAGAAACATGCTATTTTGTCATGAAAATTGGGGTTAAATACTACTACCAAAGAAAGGGAATTAAAATGAATGATTTGCTAAAAATTCAACTTCTTTAACATTAATAAACAGGGGGAAAGGTCCTGTGGGTTGGAGAAAAATCGAAAAGTTAATAAGCATGGAATATGTTCATTTGGCACCTGAGAGTATTCAGTAAGTTAAACTTTTCCTGTTTAGTCAGCCATATGTCTTATGAGTACTGTATATAGTTTCTTCACTTGTGAGTTCGTTTATGTCTGGTGAGATTACTCACCTGAGAGAATCTTTTTCCACATGTGTTACAGATATAAGGCTTTTCTCCAGAATGAGTTCGTTTATGCGAAGTGAGAGTATTTACTTGAGAGAATCCTTTTCCACATAAGTCACAGATATACGGCTTTTCTCCAGTATGAGTCCGTGCATGCTTAGTTAGATAACTCACATAAGAAAATCCTTTTCCACAAATGTCACAGATATGCGGTTTTTCTTCATTGTGAGCTCGTGTATGCTTAGTTAGATCACTCACACATGAAAATCCCTTTCTACACGTGTCACAGAAATACGGTTTTTCTCCAGTATGAGTTCGTTTATGCCTAGTGAGACTACTCAACCCAGAAAATCCTTTTCCACATGCTTCACAGATATACGGCTTGTCTCCAATATGAGTTTCCTTATGCACAGTGAGATTCCCTAACTGAGAAAATCCTTTTCCACATGTGTCACAGATATACGGCTTTTCTCCAGTATGAGTTCGTTTATGCACAGTGAGATAATCCAACTGAGAAAATCCTTTCTGACATGTGTCACAGATATATGGCTTTTCTCCAGTATGAGCACGTTTATGCTTAGTGAGATGACTCAACCAAACATATTCTTTTCCACATGTGTCACAGATATACGGTTTGTCTCCTGTATGGGTTCGTTTATGCGAAGTAAGAGTACTCGACTGAGAGAATCCTGTTCCACATGTGTCACAAATATACGGCTTTTCTCCAGTATGAGTTCGCTTATGCTTAGTGAGATTGTTCAACTGTGAAAATCCTCTCCGACATGTGTCACAGATATATGGCTTTTCTCCAGTATGAGATCGTTTATGCTTAGTGAGATGACTCAACCAAGAAAATTCTTTTCCACATGTGTCACAGACATACGGTTTTTCTCCACTGTGAGTTCGTTCATGCGAAGTGAGATTAGTCAACACAGAAGCTTCCCTGTTTTATCATGGGGATAGAAAGGAGCGAAGAAGTTAATTACGATAGACAACTCAATAATCAAAACAAAGCAGACACTACATAGGCACATAAAAAGTTAGTTTCGGGGATGTAAATAAATTTTGAATCTTTTCGATTACTACCACTATTTGGGCAAAACCCAACAATGCCATTCAAGATGGTCACACGTCTGGAATACATGCCATTAATTTGTGAGATCTAGCACAGAAAGCTTGGACAGGGTTGCTTAAAAATTGAATTTTCCTTGAAAGTGGGAGCACTGCTGAAATCCTGTGAGAGCCCATAAGGCTATAAACGCTAAGCAACTGTCCTAGCCGCACAACTTTCTCAGCTTCTTATATAACTTGGTAAATCAGCCTTTAAGGTCATTACAAAAATATCCAAGGTGACAGCACAACAAAGGTTCCCCAGGGAATATGAATGGTGCTTCAAAAAATATGCCTATGAGACACTAATTATAGCCAATACTAACAGAAATCCAATTTCATTAAGTTTTCTGAGCCAACCATTCAAGAATTCACACACAACGGATTTGCTTTCATGCCAAACTTGGAAGAAAGAGCTTTGTGCATACCAAAGCCCTTCTGACCTAAATACATGGAATGCGCCTTAGAAAAATGTCTACCCTTGCTATAAATTTACTTCTGCAATACTGACTAAGTAATGAAAGGCGTTTATTATTATTATTATTATCATTATTACAAATGCTTAAGGAGGGTACCTCATTCAGCTATGGCTGTTTGTCAAGAGGTTCTCCGTCTATCTACTTGTTTACAATACTTAAACAAAGTAAATACATAAAATCAAACTTAATTTACAAAATCTAAAACAATGTTCATAAAGTGCACAATATGTGGATAAATAAAGTTTTAGGCACAAAAAGTTATTCATACCTTTCACTCAGAGTCATAGTTTTCGTGCTTTTCAGTACTACTTTATTCAAGTTCAAGCTCAGGGTC
This sequence comes from Cassiopea andromeda, assembly GCA_018155075.1. Lineage (NCBI taxonomy): Eukaryota > Metazoa > Cnidaria > Scyphozoa > Rhizostomeae > Cassiopeidae > Cassiopea > Cassiopea andromeda. The sequence continues at coordinate 17,653 of WIPJ01019574.1, read as the reverse complement.
TGTCGAATTAAAAATTGCTGGATTTAGAGCTGAAAATGAGCAAATACTTTCAGAGAACGGAGATGATTTCAAGTTGCAATACACTCAATATTCATAAATTTTTCTGATTTTTGAGCCTAGAAATATGCTTAAATTATTCCCAAGTACCAAAGATGTAACTTTGCATTAAAATTTAGTGATTATATTCTAATTTTTGTTGATGTTTCATTGCATCATAGAAATAAGTGTAACTGCCTGCAATGGCAGTTAAACTCGAATGTCATTATTAAGAACATTTTGGTTTTTATCAATTTGTATTGGAACACGGCGTTGCAAATTGATGAACACCATACTCTTCTTATCGTAACTGTTTGATAAAACCATACTGTTCTTATCGTAACTGTGTGATAAAACCATACTGTTCTTATCGTAACTGTTTTATACGAGTAAACTACAACAAAATGACAAAAAGTCAATCAACGACACAAATTAATATACGAAAAAAGGAAAGTCATGCACAAAATCAGCGAAAGACACGCTATTATGCATAAATTTAGCGAATAAATAATTACTATGCTAAAAATTACATAATAATGTAATTAAATGGAAAGCAAACAAGCTTGAAGCCTAAAAGAAATAACTAAATGTAACTGGTGTTTCTACATGGGTCAAGGCTGTCACGTGTCGCAGGTTCGATTGACTAATAGATCTGTCTACTTGAACATACTTTTGATATACTAACAAAACTACTAACAACTACAAAACCTACTATACAACTACTAACAACACCTAAGAACAACAACTAACAACTAACCAGAAAACAATTTGACATTGATACATACAACAGATCAAACAACGAGGGATTAAATGTCTTTAATTGATAAATTCAGTCAATGTCTTCATTGTCACTCAAGTGGCTCCTCCCTAATTTTCTCATGCTGCTAGCATCAGGGGTCCCCATCATGAACCCTACATAAACAGAAAGTCACATTTTGTCCTAAGAACACACTGGTAGTAATTATGTACGTAAATTTGTATCGAACATCAAACTAAATATCGAATCTAAATGAATGTGGCTCAAAACGCTTACAGTAATACTTGCTCTGATTTCAATGAACAACAACAACGTGCCAATAAGGAAAAGAAAACAAAAGATAGCGACAACGTAGTGGTTATGCTGAAACTAAACTAAGCAAGAACTTATATATTCTGTATCGATAATGCAAAAGTACATCTGAAATTAGTATTATAACAAGAGGTGGGCAGTGCTTTATCTTTTTATCTTAAAGATAGTACTTTGATACTGAAATAAGTATCTTGTTATACGATGCTTTCGAAAAATCCTTCAAAGTTACAAGATACTTGCGCCATTTTTTATGAATAAAACTGAAGTCCACAAGGAATAAGGGGAGCCTTTGTGACGTCACAGAAAATGATTAGTAACATTATGACTTTCTTTTATTTCACATTAATGTGTAAAGGTATAATCCTATCTGATGTTCTTCCAAAGGTACAATCCAATGTTCCTCCAATCCAAAGGTACAATCCAATGTTCTTCCGATCCAATGATACAATCTAATGTTCTTCCAATCAATTCATGTTAGGAAATTGCTTTTTCTGCCATGCATGCACGCAATATGATTGTGATGAATCCAAAATAACTAGATATGGTGAGAGTACTGGGGCTGAAGTCAATCAATGTTTTGAATAATTTGACAGAGTGTACCACTCCCAGGTTAATAGAATTTCCTCCATAGCATCAGCACACCCACTGCATCTAGCACCCTTGTTGATAGCGTGTACTTTTACTTCATAAGAATGGCTAATTTGCTTCAGTATTGAAATTTTGTTCCAGCCTAGCAAAAACTTTTGTAACCTCTAATACTTTAGACCAGTGGTTCCCAACTTTTCAAAACACGTTAGCTGCTGGTCCCCTACTACACACCTCTACATGCAGCCCTATGGAGCAAGAGTGGTTTCAACATGACTGTGGGAGGCAGAAAGTGAGGAACAGACGAATGCCTAATAGACAGGGACTCAGAATGTTTTGGCACTGTCCAAAACCGTTTAAATGATCCACAAGAAGGTCTGGCCCAACATAGGTTAGATCTAGCCATGTGAAAATAGCAAGCATAAATAGTTTCAGAATGTTTGTATGACCTTAATGCAAACGTGGTACCATGTTGCTATGAACAAGTCTGTGCTTTAGCAGCAACTATTTTCATGTCGTCTGCAATTTGCATAAGGCTAACAAATCTCAAACTGGCAACTAAAAGCTTGCTCAGAAATACCACCAAATTTATGTAGGTACTAAACTCCAAATGAAACCTGTTGCATTTGGAACTTAGCACCTACAGAAGTTTGGAGAAATAAACAACAAGCCAGATGTAAACCAAACACTCTATGGAAATCACACAAAAGTATACATCACGGTACTCACCATGCTGCTAGTATCAGTAGAAGGTGTGATCAATTTTTCATGTTTTCTACTCTCTTCTGACTCTGAAAATTGACCAACAACGTACAAAATAAGGCAAAATCAATCTAAAAATTTATATACACATCAAAACTGATAAATATTTCAAGCTTTCAAAAGTAAAAAAACTGTACTAAAGATGACAAAGTAGCAATTTCTCATATAAATCCTACAGCTGTATTGAATACAACAACAGCACAACTACAACAACAGTGATATCCAAGCCAAATTGAAAGAAGTAATGATATTTGACACAACAAAATCCAATCTTATGGTGGTCTTCAAGCATGCTTAAAATTCAAATCATATGTTTCAAACAGGCGTGCCTCTTTTCCATTGGCGTGCCTCGCACGTGGGTTTTGCAATGCCTATAATGGAAATCAAATGCTTATAGCCCTAACCTTTTGTGGTGTTGTGTAAGGGGTGAATGATCCCTTATATATTTAGGCCGCTGGGCTGATATGGCATAGCATACTCCCTGTGGTATCGTTTATGTACTTTGTATTGTTTTCTTGAATATTGTATTTTGTAAGAATTAAAATATATATAAACAAATACAACATCAGTGATATCCAAGCTACATTGAAAGAGCTAATGATGTTTGACACTACAGTATGGAATCTTATGGTGATCTTCAAGCATGCTTAGAAGTCAAATCATGTATTCAAGTAGACTGCGCATCATATCTTGATTGGCTAACAAAAGAATCACCATCAAGGGAATCCTTTTCATAATTAGACAATGATATTGCAAGGATTCCCTGGAGGGTGATTCCTACACTACATCAAGTAGTATGGAATAGCAAATGCCATAGATGCAAGCAATAACTACAGTCAGGAACTCTGTTGATTGCTTAGTAGAAATACAGTCAACTTCAGCTATAGCTACTGCACTTGTAGTCACACTCTGCATATAATCACACAATTGCTATCAGTGTTTTCAACAGTTTTTGAGGTAGGAGTTGAATGTATTTGAGTAGCAGTTGTAAGGCCATAATACAGCTAACAGTCTATTTATCATATAGCTTACTTAAAGTAAAGTAAGCATTCCAAATCATAGAGATGCCATCAGATGGGGGTAGCCAACAGCTGACATTGAAAACATTGGCTATTTCCCTAAGGTAGCTGTATATTCAAAAGAATTTGCTGTATATTCCTGTTCTTGCTGCCTTATACAAACCCACTTGCACACTTTTGACAGTTGAATGCCAGCATATCCATCACACAATGTGTCTGCTACTTTTAATATAATACTTCCTTCAATTAATATTCATGTTGTATCTAATAGTTAATATTATTCAACTATAATCATTGTCTCATGTTTTAACTTTTTAAAGCAATCATTGAGTGCATAAGGCAGTGAGGATATTTGTAATAAAAAAAATGTCTGAAAAGAGCTTCGGTGCCAATATAAAGCTATCTTGCTAGTATTCTTTGATCTTTATATCAATGTTAAGTAACTCCACTTACAGTCACACCTTTCCTCCCATGATTTGGTGTAATCAGAACCACAGTCAACTGCAAGATATTTGTGTACTATTTTAACTGAAAAGATTAAATCCACTGTGGTATATAGTTACCTTGCTTTAAATTTTCTTTGCTGCTATTTTTCACCTCTTCCCCTTGTGTCAAATCTTCCAACTCACTTTCAGTAGAACATAAATCAGCATCTCTACTCTCTTTATTAGAAGTACTAGCTACAAACTCCTCATCTAAAATCTGTTCTTCTTTACAAAAATCAAGAAATTCCTGGTCCACAGGTAGACCTAAAATATCAAAATAAGCTGTTTGAATTTCCAGCATGCATAAGATGAATGAAAAATTAAATGTCAGCTAAGTAATAGAGCATCAGTATGAAATTCTGACTAGTTGGGGGAAGTGCTGGCCTAACCTGGTTTCTATTACATGTAATAATTCAGTAAATATGCTGTTTATCTGCAAACTACACAAAAGGTATTGATCTAAAACTTTGATACTATTATAGTTGCAGGCTTCTCCAGTCTCATTGCAGCTCAACAGTTGTTCCATTGTAGATGACACAATGGAATAGATTTTTCCTAGACCTTTTCCAAGATTTGGAAGTAAAAAATATGCTACATATCATCAAAAACTACTTGAGTACAAAGAGTAGTATTTAGCATTCATGTTGTAATTAGATTCTATCTCAATTTTGGACAACTATTTCAATAATATACATTTATGAATACTAGTACATCACTCTTAAGATGTAGAAAATAGTTTCTAAAATGCTTTGCAATACATATAACTTTAGCTAGATGGAGAGTATGGCCATCATGGAAAGCATTGGCTATAGATTAATCTTGATTTACTTCTCCATGAAATGAAGGAAAAAATTAATCATGGCCCCTTATGAATGACATCATGAAAGATATCCTGCAGCTAGTGTTGAACACTCCAGAACTGCTAAAAAAAGAAATACTAAGAAAAAGCTCTTTACTGGTTTACTAGTTGAGTTAAACAATGACCTTGTTTCAATGACTCTTTGTATTCACTTTTCTTCTCTTTCACCTGCTTCCACTCTTCTATAACAGATTCACTAGGATACCAAGTGTGATCTTCATCCTTTTCATCACAGTCACTTTCTATAAACTCACTATCTGACATTTCCTCTTCTTTACATTGTTGAACAAATTGCAATTGCTCTTCAGACAAACCTTCAACATCAAACAATAAGTTGAGTTCAAATGTCCATGAAATGAAGGAAACAATGAATCAATAGCTTCTACAATGCAATACAACACACATGCTCTAGCTCCAGCTAGATGGAGATTGTGGTCCTCATATAAAACATATCCATGAAATGAAAGGGGAAATGAATCATTGTCCCTTATCAATGGAATGGTAAGAAAGGCTGAACAAGATTATATAGGCAGGTGGAATGAAGTGTTTCCATTAAACAGTTTAATGTTGCTGGTGAGTCACCAGTGGGATGCCAACACTAGAAAGTTGTATGGAAACCAGGTTTCAGTCAATTTGGAACATACATAGCACTTGACCGACTTACAGAAGTCTAGCAATTGCAATTAATTGTGCATACAGCATGGGTAGCCATGCGCCTGCCAGCATCCAAAACATCTGATAGACAATGGCTTGTTGATCAACAGTTGACACCTCTAAATCAAAACTGAACAGACATGTCAATTCATTATCGTAAAATTTTGCACTATAAGATATGGTGAACTGACAGTGACCTTGTTTCAATGACTCTTTGTATTCATTTTTCTTCTCTTTCACCTGCTTCCACTCTTCTACAACAGATTCACTAGGATACCAAGTGTGATCTTCATCCTGTTCATCACAATCACCTTCTATAAACTCACTATCTGACATTTCTTCCATCTTACATTGTTGAACAAATTGCAATTGGTCTTCAGACAGGCCTACAACATTAAATAATTTCTAGATTTAACTTTCATATCTTCACAAAATGAAGGGATAAGGGCATCATGGTCAAGGCATCTTTACATTGTTGAAAAACCTGCAATTGCTTGTCAGACACGATACAACATAAAAAAATATATTGAGTTCCGATTTTCATGAAATGATGGCAAAAATGAATAATGGTCACTTATCAATGACATCATGAAAGGTATCTTGCAGCTAGTCTTGAACACTGCAGAACTGCTGAAACTATAACACTTAAATGAAGCACAGGTTTAATAGTACAGAAATAATCTACTAAGGACAAAATTATAAGAATTAACTGCCAAAGTTGCCATCACCTAAGTGCAATTTCAAAATGGCTTACTTATAGCAACAATGGTGATGTGAACAAAAACTACAAAAATTCCACAACTCAAGAAAGATACTGAATGATAACTTTAAAATTTCATGTCTAGGCAAAGTCAATACCTGCTATTAATTTGTAAACATAATTGTGACAACAATATCATGGTCTGGATGATGTGAGATAGAATGACCCTAGAATGATGTGAAATAGACCAAAGTAGGAAGGGCATATGATGTAAATATTTATACAGGCCCTGCCCTTGACAGCACCCATTTTTGCACTTGTGATCATGATGTGGATGTTCCTGTTGTGTATGTGAAATGCTAAGATATAAGAAATCAAAGGTAGTTCATAACTGACATATGGCATGGTCTTGAGATATTTATGCTATTTCATCGAATATATTTTAAAATTGAATGATATCTTATGCTAACTAATTGGTGTACTATGAAGAGCAAAATGATCATCTTTCAAACTTCCAGCTACCAAATAGTGATATGAGATCTGAATGTGAATATGAGATTGTTAAATATCATATCAGCATAACTATGCCATGGCTACTCTGCCACTATGCTGTCAAGTAAGAAATAAAGAGAAAAATATTTCTATGACCCAAAAATTTATGAAATTATATGCTAATTTTTACACAGTCAATACACTTTATACTTTTCTATATGTATGCCTATTCTTAAATCTTGTACTTTTCTAGTAATTCATGCCATTTGGGAGGTCTGATAATAACTGATAAAACTCAGCACCAGAGAATACTTTATTCAACCAGCTTCATATTGGTTGGAGGGGGCTGAACTTCCACCTTCCAAATGAACCTCTCATATTTTGTGGCTTTAGTTAAGCCCCTGAGCCCCCTTCCAGAGCACCATTGCCCTATACCATAAGGATCTAAGATTCGACTTGCCTGGAGGGGGGGGTCATTGAAAACAAAGCCTGGTTAAGGTACCCTTTAAGAGATTCCGTAAGTAAATTATAGAGCAATCTTCCAAATTACCTTATAACAGTTTTGATGATTTCTTCTGAACTGTCTACCATCATGTATATGAAGGTTTTGCTACTACATATTGTCCTACAAGCCACAAATAGCAAACAGGTAATGATTCTGTCAGAAACAACAATGAAAATAGTGCATATTTACCACAACCTTCTGGGGACTCATGTCTTGAAGCACTACTTCCATCCTCAAACACTTCACATTTTATTAACTTTCTGGCTTCGTAAAATTCCATTACGAATTGTTTCCTAAATGTTAATAGAGATCAAGATATTTTAAGAAATAGAAAGAGCACTATTACGGGCAATGCGGTAGAAAGGGAGTCTAAAGAATCAAATTGTTGCCGGGCATCCTTTGTGAACGGCTCCTATCGATTGCCCCTAACACAATTTTTGCCTCATCATATACAAAAAATACTGTAAGAATTGAAGACTAATGACTTTCTGGCGAACACTGGTTCTATCACCAATAAGTTCTGCACTGTCCAATAGCTCTTAACGATCAGATTGCAAGAGAGCACAACATTATCAACTATCTCAACATTTCACGGAACTAGACAAGAAAAAGCACTTACCGCATGCTACCATCCTCTTTCACGTTCCTCTCGGCATGTTTTCTCGAAAGATGATCTATACTATGAACCGAAACCTGTTCATCCATAACAGCAGCTTCCAACGTGCCCCGCAACCTGACACTACAACCTGACAAACATTACCGGAAAGAGGTTGTGGGAGACAATTTCGGAATAAGCAGCGGTAACTCTGTCGAGTATTCTTGGACTTGCGAACTGTCGACAGTTTTTAGCTTACTTGGGATTAGGGCACAATGAATTTAGATTTGATGATGAAATATTTATGGTCACTATGTTGGGTTACCAAAAAGATATAGTAGTACAGAATATTCACTATCACCGTTAGAATAATCAGAAAATTTCAAACAACAGCATAAATCAAAATGTGATCAATATTGTGCACTTTTCTTGAAAGGATGTAAGGTATAGAATACAACTTCTCTATTTTCATCCTTGCTTCCAAAGTGCTATGATCAATTGTGCACTGTTATATGGCTACTGAGGCATTTCTTATCGTTGATTATACTATATCAGTATTAAACTAAATTATCATGTTTCCATCTTTGGAAATATGGGCGTAGTTGTTTGGAGCCTAACATATGCATCATACACCGATCCATTTTCAACTTACAGAAAAAAGCAGTCAGATCAATCTCATTTCAGCCTTGCATGTCTCCCTCTCTACCAATCTTCAATGATCTTAAACTTCTGAAACTCTCTGAGATCTTTGAACTCAGACTCTTAACTTTTGTCTTTGATTCTGTCAACACAACTTCACTTGGTTGCTTTCATGACTTTTTCTTATTTAGTTCATCTGTTCATCAGTATGCCACAAGACAGGCCAGTCAAGGTGATCTGTTTATGTCCCCAAAACATAGTCTTCAAAATGGTCTAAAGTCAATTCGTTATCTTGGTGCTAAACTTTGGAATGCTTTACCAGTTGAATTGCGATATGCTCCATCAAAAATATCGTTCAAAGCAAAACTGAAAATTTATCTATTGGAAAAGGCCAAGCAGTGAATACAACTGACTACTGTGCTGCCTCAATTGCTATTAGTATGTGAAAAGAATTCATCTAAATTCTCTGACAATAATTTAGGATAGGGGGCTCTCTCCTCGATTAGTTTACCTATTGAGAGAGCTCCTCCTTTAAATAATTCTCTACATACAATCTATTTAGTTCCTCTTTTATTTATATTTGTATATTGTATTAATTTTTCTGTATCAATTGTATTAATTTTTCCGTAACATCATTATCTTTGTAGTATAGTTATTTGTCTGTATTGTTAGAGCCATAAATTGTATATAGATAATTTAAATCATATAAACTGAAATCATATAAACTGAAACTCTAGCTGGGCTACGCCCAAAATATGGGCGTGGTTGTGCCTAGAGCCCCCATTATTAAAATTTTTAGAAATCACCACTAAATAGGGCTTTACTTTTGTAGGGAAATGTTATGGTTCTTCCCACTCTGATCCCTGACATTAACAATGGCCAGGCCCTCAAGATAACTCCTAAGGGCCTCAAAGCTTTCTAGATCCCAAAGGGCTCCTTATCAGGGGTGATTTCTTAGAACTCCAACAATACAACAATAGGTGCAATGTCATAAAGTGAGTGTGATCTATTTGCAGCCACACCCCTATTTTTATGGATGAAAACATGATAATTCAGTCCAATTTTATTGTAATATAACCATTAATTAGAAAGATCTCAACTGCCATGTAGCAGTAAAGAAGTTTATCATAGTCATACAATACAAACCATTGGAAGCAAAGTCAATGCGACTTTAGAAGCAAGATTAATACAAAACGTTTAGGGGGCTGGGCACCCAAAATTAGCATAAATTTTAACAAGGAGGGTCCACCCCCTGAGTCTTCCTAGAGAGAGATCACCCCCGCTCCTCATCGACTTTTGAGAGATACATCGTTTGCTTTGTCTGGAGTGAAGAGTAAGTTGAGAGCTGAAAGTTACTCACTTCCTAGTGGCCCAGTGTTTCTCCGTAGCGCCAATGTATAAGGTGTTTGTAACAAGGATGGATCCAGGGGGGCGGGAAGGATATGCCTCCCTCCTCGAACGGCAGTATTTCCTATATAAAACAAAAGTGTTAAAAAACATCTCGCATGTAAAAGAGAATAAAATGAATCATATGCCCCAAACGTCCAGCTTTGAATCCACCTCCTGGCTAGTATGTCAAGCGAGAGTTACTCTATGGACTATGAAAAAGCAGACTATTGCTCTTGCATGTTCATATCAAATGGTATTCCTAGAGTACATGTACCTGGCTGGCTTTAATGAATTTGCTCTGTTGGCCTGACATAATGGGAACGGGAGCTGTTCAGAATGGCACGGTTTCAGGCCACTCTTAGACTCTTTGCATTTCTCTGTGAGACAAGCAAAATACACATTTGCCACGTCTTTGATTTCCAAGAATCGCTTTGTCCTTACCTCTTCGGACACAGACCAATCCAAAAACAACGTATCCACTTCCTGCAATAAGGCACTAGCATCCATGTTGAAATTCGAGGCGTACTTCGTGTAGAAATTTTGGTCAAACCTCCTGTTTTTCCCACAAGAATGGCTGATGATGTATTTATAAATCTCACTGGTGCTCTGCCATAGTTGAGCACTATTGGCTTTGCATCTGATTGGACGAGAGGCGATTTTCCAAATCTGACTGGTGCTCCCACCAAAAAACAATTAAAATTGAGTATCCTGATTGGCTTAGAATCTGAAATTTAAGCTATTTTTAAAGCCCACTGGTGCTCAGAATGCATCCACGTGAAGCATTTCAACTGGCCAGCTAAAACCAAGGAACGATTAATTCTGATCATCTGGTTGGATACTAACTAAATCAGTCAGCTACTTTCTATCCGTGAAATATATAGTGATGTCAATCCACTTGGAATGAGGACTTGCGTGTCGTTCACCAGAAAATCTGACTGGTACTCAAGCAACAGTTGCACTACTCTGGATCCCCGTCTGCTAGGTGGTACTAACAAAGAAAGCAAATATGATAAAGAGTTCGTAAAAACTTCATTTTCCTCAACACTAATAAACGAGGTGTCCTAATAAGGTCCGCGTGGGTTGGGAATAAATCGAGAAATTAATAGTCAGGGCATCAAAGCTCTTCAATTCTATCCTTGTTCAACAACGATGAACCAGCGAACAGCAACAGCGACTCCAATAATAGGATCTAACAAACGAAAACTATGGTACTCACAATAACAATTATAACACGACAGCGATAGTTCAGATAGGCAACTTAAAACTCTAATGATAACAACATGCATTCGACTAAAGCACAACTGGACACTCCTCAACTGGACCACTTCGCGGCGACTGAAGCACAACTGACTTTACTATCAGAAACACCACAGTTCATGGACAACACGCCAGTATTACGCTGACAATAGAATTACCTTTAACAAAATGCCCCGTTTGCACGAGCAAAAGTGGATCGGATCTAAACAGGATGCTGTCTACAATACCCGCCAAAAGTCCTGGGACACTTTGCAAATTTTAAATCTGGACGGCACATTCGGCCCCCTCCTCCCCCAAAACAATGTTGGATTTTGAGTGAAGTACATGCGGTACCGGTAAAAGTGTTCGCGCACAATAACGCCAAATGTCTCAGGAACAGACCAACATTGTATTAGGGGGAAGGGGGGTGCGTAGAAAGCGTAGTGATTGAAATACTGAGAAGGCTATAGTTTTTCATAATTTTTTGAAAGTGTCCCAGGGACTTTTGGCAAGTATTGTACTTCTGGTAAGGATAGGTCTCGCGTTTACACTAGAAAAAGCAGATCCGATCCAATTCTGGTCAGCTATCCGATCTAATTCTGGATCGCCTTAATAGTAGGTCCAGTTTAGATCCGATCTACTTTTGTATAATATAAACTGTGAGATCCGATCCAGAACTGGTACTGATCGAAAAGAGAGGCTAATTTTTTATAAACAGAGGCCAGATAGAGATATCAGAGAAAAAATTGATTAGGCATTATATTGTAAATTGCAAAATGTACAAAAATAACATATACGTTGTTTAATATGATAGTGAATTGTATAAATTTTAGGATATGGTAGAATTTTCCCAAACGAATTCCAAAGCTTTTTCAAGGTCAATTTGAAACACTTTCCAATTCAAAACCTTTCCTGGTCTTGGGAAATGACATTACCAATTTCAATAGCTTTCCAAAACTTTCCAAAACCCAAACCAGCCTTGTATAGAGGTATGTCCTCATTAGAAGCCCTGCCCCTTGCCCTAGGTATTTGTAGTCAACCCTGATCTTGGCGGTGGGGACCGCTCTTCCAAGCACCCCTATAACTCACAACTGATTTTATAATGTCTTCACCAGTGCTGCTAAAGTATCTTCTTCCACAAAAAGCACAAATTGCAGGCTTGTGTTCTTTTACCTGATATTTCTTCAAACGTGTCGACTTTAAGTTGTTCTTTCATCTAGATATTTTGGCCATTGCAGAATTACAGTGCAGTTCATTCAACCAATAACTCTTGCTAAACACACTCAAAATTTTCCGCAGATGTGACAAAGTGTCATTGACTAAAGGAGAGGTTTGTCTGTTATAACGATCATTGTCAACCATATCAAAGCGAATGACCAAAACAATGCCATCTGTCGTTCAGTTAGGTTGCGGATTCATGTCATGTTAGGCCCTGTTAGGTCAGTTGTAGGGTATGTTAAATACTGTCTTTATGGAGGAACAGGATTTGGTGCATGCAGTAAAAACCCGCATAAAATAACCAGTTCTTAAAAGAACCTTTTCAGAAATATTTAGTCAGACAACAGATTACAAGATTATTAGACTAGAATTCTAACCTAAAGGCATCTTTCAGTATTGTTAAGATTTCATGTGCGGAAAAAAGTGCTAATATGTAAGGCATGTACTGTGTATTTCTCAATTATTTTCTTCAATGCCCTACCAAAAGAATCAGAATATATTTTTGCCCTCCCCATTTACCTTGGTGCATACAAAGTTGATCACTATCTGTATGAATTGTATACATAAGCCTGCTCCCTGGACTCAGCCTGTTCGCCAGGTTAATATGCTTGCATTTGCATTGCATCGTATCCCTATGGGGGGTGCACCACACTATTTGAGAAAGAACGTAAGAAAATCGTCAAGAACATTACAGGCTGGACTTGAGAATCCCAACCAATTACTTAAGAACCAATCCAGACTGCCCAAGAAAAACCTACGGTCTTTTATGCTGGTTTCTACGGTACTATAGATTATCTACCTGTTTTCCCGCTCTTTCTGGGAGCATGTAGGAGCTCTATGTATAAGCATAGGAGGACTTGAAAATTAGGGGGGCTGTAATCTGTTTATCCGAATGAGCAAAGAGAATGCTCTCAGGTGCCAAATAAACGTCCCCCCGCTTATTAATGTTTCAATTTCTTCCAAACCCCCCGGACCATATTAGGATCCCCCGTTTATTATTTTTAAGGAAATTGACATTTTTTACAAACCCATCATTACATTTCCGTTCTTTGTTAGCACTATTTACACCTGATTTTCATGGCAAAAGAACGTACTGCTGTATATTGTAATACCACTTTCAAGGGGGTATCACAGATGTGAGTTCGAAGGCTTAGTAATATATTCAAAAACGTAAGTAAATCAATTAAACTAATAAACTCACGACCTCAAACTTTCAAGGGCAGTGTCAGACGCAGAGAATACACGACTTCTTTTCATCAACTTAGCAAAACGCAAGAACAAGCAACTCTATCGGCAGCATCAACAAACGGCAATGTGCAACTTGTAACAGCATCACGACTTTTAGCTTTTAGCGTCTAAAATTTATTTCTAAATCCTTCGTCCGAAAATAGCGTCTTATATCGGCAAAATCACTTTTCGACTTTCTGTGAAAGAAGTTACTTACAACTTTTACATACGACAAACAATAGCTAAATCTTGGCCTAAAAATTGTCCATATAAGGTTAAACAGGAAAAGTTAAAAAAAGAAAAACATCGAATAAATAGGTCGAGCACGTGATCAGCGAGGAACCTGGCACGAGTACCAAAATGGCTCCCTGATCACGTGCACAGACTAACAAAACTATTTTTATACTATTTACAACACTTCCAGTTTCCTATTAAACTATGCATAAATTAAAAGTGCTGGGCGAATTCAAAAGCTTTCATGTGATTTCTGTTCAAATTTACTTCGGTGCAGGGAGCCTTTTTGAGGTACCAACAGAGCAGGGCTTAGGCCCTAGTCACCCCCAATAACCGCCATTAACCTTACATGAATCTACAACAAACTGTACAAACCAACAGAATTCTTGCAAACAATTGCATTTAACAGGGCGAAGCTTAAGTTCAAATGTATTTTACAACACAGGACATAAAATTCGTGTCCAGCCGACAGTTAATTTTAGTAAATTAGATGTTTTTGCATACCGTTAATCCTCGAAAAAGCTGGTTCCGTGGGGGCTTACTTACTTTTGGAATGTTGTATGGGCGCTTATTTGAAGAGGAGATTAAAAACTTTTCCAGGTATTTTTTCCTATCCCATTTGAAATTCTTCCACCAATAAACTACTTTTTAATGCTACAAATACAAGCAAATGGGTATTTCCTAAAGGACATACAAATTCTCGTTAATTGATGGCTACTTCTTCTTTCGCAGCTCTATAACGTAAAAAATAAACTCTCAAATGGCTACAGTCAGCATAGGCGTTAAATCTTGATTGGCTTACAAAGGAATCACCAAAAACGAATCACCATCGAAAGACTCCTGCACGTTTCTGAATGCTTTTCGAATGAACTCTTGCAACATTACTGGCAGGAATTCTTCGATGGTGATTCCTTTGCTAGCCAATTAAGATTTGACGCCTATGCTGCTACAGTCACATGCTTGGGTGAGGGCTTATTCGAGGGAAGCAATCATGACCTTCGGGAATTTATATAGGGAGATTTAGATCCAGTACGAGTACGAGTCATTGATCTCAAAAAAAGACTGGATCGAGCATTACCTATCAGAACACAAAGCCGGAGGAATTACTTGGCGGCCATCTTGGTCTACAAAAGTACAAAAAAGGAGAGAACTGCAAAGGATTTGAAAAGCAGTTGCTATAGATTAGACTAAGGTCTGGCTATAAAACTAAGCGTTTAATCAATGGTGCCATAAGGGCGCAGTCATAAAGTATGGACCAGACCGGGGCGGACAGGATTTCAAATTTCACCATAAATATTTGTAGCCCAATGCAAAATCAAGGAAAATTTTCCCGGTCCCTCTTTAACCTAAAATAAAATTTGATGGCCCCTTCAAGTTCTCACTTAAGAAGTATAAAGAATAATGACTGGATTTATTACAAAGACAAGCTTGAGTATTAGATAATACCTCTCTTTCTAAAGGACTGGAGGTGAGTCAGCTTTGTTTTCTAGAAAAGATAGAAGAATTACCATTTCAGCTTATCATAAACTAGTACTACACTGCACATTTAATTTTCCTGTAACAACATCCTCATATTTTCACACATAGACCATTTCATTTTTCAACTGGCTTTGCTTTTGAATAGGAACTTAAGCTCAAAGCAATATTTTATCTGCATACCAATGCTATAGTATTGTACTTCAAATAATGTGAATGTGCATCAAAGTGCAAAGGTAGAAGTAGCAACTTACATCTATATCTGGAGCAAGCCCAAGTTTGAGCTAATCTTCCACTCCTGGTCACACAAAACAGATTTGATAAGTCCTCCTCAAAATCTTCATTGCTTGAAGTCTCCCATGCCTCTTCTTCGCCATCCTCTCCTTCACGAGAAGCACTGCTGCTGTCTTCTATCCCAGCAATGTTGATTATAACATCTTCATCAGCTTCACTCTCACTTTGACCATCAGATATTACCATTGTGTCAGAACTGCTAACTGTCAGTGATCTTTTCAATTGTCCAAAAGCAATGTGATGACATACTGCTGCCACTTTATCTTTTTTTCTTCAATCAAAGGTAAGCAAACATGTCATTTTCTTCTAAATACTTGTCAAGAGTCTTCACCTATTAGTCTCATAGTAAGATATCATGTTGATGTCTTTGTAGTTCTTCGTAATCTCAGTACACATATTTTCATTCCTTTTTGTTATCCTTTTCTCTTTGTTAAGTTCTAGAGTCTGCAGATGCTCAACATACCTGTTCAGAATGCTCACTTCAATAATATATTTATTGCAGAATTCTTGCAATTTCTCCCCTTTAAATGCAGCTGCTCTTTCACTTTGAAAAAGGTGCTTTATTCTTTTTCTTGGTTGAAAATTATCTACTTCTATTTCTATTACATTAAAAATTGTTGGGGATACTTTTGTACAAGGTGGCCAACCAAGTCATAGCTACTACATTAATCACATGCTACATCTATTCTATTCTCACATTCAAATTTCAAAAATTCAAGGTATTTTCACCAACTACACAATGATTCTCTATGACAGTCGTTATCTTTGAATAATATCCTCCAGGGAGCTGTGCCTGGTCCTTTTTATTTTTAGATAGGTAAGAATCAAGAAAATCTTTGTCATTGAAAAATAGGTCTTATTTCTTCACTGATCTGTATGCTTTGAGCAAACCACCAGGACCTGGTGCCCCATCAATACGTGCTGCAACCTCCTCACAAACATGATATGCATTATACTCCATTCGCTTTAACTCATATTCTTTGAGCTCATCAATTGACATTTTCTTTATTTTCTCAATTAATTTATTATCAACACACTTTTTATGCTCCCAGTCCAATGCAGCTCCATCACAAATGGAATCACCAATGTATGCATGGCATCTTTCGATCTCATTTTGGCTGCTGTCACCATCTAACAGATGGAGTCGTATCAAGTATCTGCATTTATATTTCTCACTCACTGTCCAACTCTAAAAACAAAATCATGATTGGAAATTCCTAACCCTGGTCCAGCATCAGTCCATTTTAAAAATCAAGACTTAAAACTGTATTCCAAATTCCTGCATCTTTTGAAGGACGGTCTTACATTTCTCAACAATATTACAAACAATGCTCTAAATTGAAGGGTGTTTTCTCTCAGATAAGTGATTCCTTAGTTCACCTAATGCATTACGTATATCCTCAATGGTTTCACTGATAGCATCAAAGCTTGCTTTATCTTCTTTGCTCATATTCCTTTTGCCTGTGCTAGCAGTTGCAAGGACTTTCCATGTACTTTCCTGTAAAACATATCTTCTGCAAGATTCATACTCCTTGTGCCTATCATTTTAACTTGTGAATAATTTCATGACATCTTCCTTTTCTGTGAAGTCAATGTAATATGCCATTACATTATGTAATGTTATAAAAATACTCTTAAAGGATATTGACTGTTCTAAAGGGCTTTTGTCCTGTGCAACAACTTCAAATTGGTGTGGAGCTTTCAGTCTTAATTGCATCATTTCACTAGCCCAAACAGTGTTTCCAAGAAAGTACTTGGGTCTAACAAATGCATAACATGAATTAGCTATGATCTCTGTTTCAAATTTATCATTAATTTTCGTAACTATTTTGTCCATAATTCTATACCCATTAGGAGTAACATTCACCATAGAAACTGGAAAATCATACTTTGGAAGCTGTCTTTCTTCTTCATTATTGCTGGGTTGGAAAATCTCTTGGTGCCTGCTATAAAACATGCCTGTGCTTGTACCTGGACACAGGTGTGCTTTATCATCCATTGAAATATCAACAACATGCCTTGCCTCATCTCTCTCAGCATCACATAACAAACTAATAATGCTCCTCGTGTGCTCGTTGGTGGTGAGTTGGCTCATTCTCATTATTTCCAGTTTTAGGGGGCTTCTTTGCACAAAATAAACCAAGTCCAACATGAAGCTTTGATTGTTTTGATCTTTTGT
>WIPJ01019269.1:0-12493 GCA_018155075.1 Cassiopea andromeda | reverse complement strand
TATATATACACATGTATGAACAGTTCTATTCATTTATTTATTTATTAAGGAGAGCATAAGCTGATTTTGTTTCTTTATCTCTTCAACCAATTGTTGCTGCTGCAATAGCTCATGTTGCATGATAAGAAGCAAATTGTTTTCTCTCTCTTGCCTCATTTTCACGTCTTTCACTCTCATCATGCTCCTTCCTCTCCAATTCAAATTTATGTTGCTGTTCTTTTTCCATCATTAATAGTTTCTTTTCTTTCAGCTCTAGTTCTTTCTCCTTCAGTTCACATTCCTTTGCACTCTTCTCTCTCAAATACTCTACTGCTTCAGAATTTGCATTCATTTTTTGTCTTTTCTTTGCTCTAGCCAGATTTTTTTCCTTCTTTGAAGTTTCACTCCATCTCTCCATTGATCTTTTCCTAACATTCTCAGCCGTCTCCCTTTCTGCATCAACAGCTGTATTTTTCTTTTCATTTTCTCTGTCCAGGCCCTCTTTTGCTTCCTTGCTCTTTTCCACTATTTCCTCCATGGCCATATCAAGCTCTGTGCTCTCTGGGCTAATGCCACTTGCTC
Organism: Cassiopea andromeda; assembly: GCA_018155075.1. Taxonomy (NCBI): domain Eukaryota; kingdom Metazoa; phylum Cnidaria; class Scyphozoa; order Rhizostomeae; family Cassiopeidae; genus Cassiopea; species Cassiopea andromeda. Next base: position 11,932 of record WIPJ01019269.1, on the reverse strand, counting down.
TCTCTTCTTCTGCAATCTTTCTTTTGAAAACCCTTTCACGCTTTAAAAAATGATCTCTCACAGCCCTCTGATCAACATTGAACTTTGGATATATACTTTGGTTCAAATTGTGAGCAATCTTCTTCCAAGCCTGTCCTCTCTCCCTTGACCCATACCTGAAGCTGAATGTCTCTATGACAAGAATCTCCCTACAGAGCATCACATCATTTCAAATGTCCAGTTCATCTTTTGCCTGTTAAAAACAATATCTATAGCATTCAATATGCCAGGAAATAGATTCCTAGGTTCATAAAGAGGTAGGCACAAAAAATCGGATTCACTTCAATATAATTTCAAAATGGCACCACATACAGGCATGGTAGTACAAATTAGGATGTAAGAGTTAGTGCATCCTAATGTTGTTGAATAAAATACTTTCTAATGTAATGAGATGACTTAAAGTGCAAGTAAATCTGCCTCAATAGTATTATGAAAAAATTGATCTCTAAACAAATATAAAATGCACAACAAACGATTGCGACTTCTTTGGATTGGCTGCAGGTACACATTCAGATTGAGAGTTAGCCATGTTTCTGTAAATGAAGTATAAACAAATAAACGAAAGCTCACTTACAAACGAAACAAGTTCGTGAAAATGAATCCTAAAGCCATTAGAGGCAAGTTCTACTGCAGCTCTTCTAGCTCCGGACCTCCTCATCGTGTCTTGATAAGGCGCGTCATGAATCATAAACTCTCTAATGATAAAATCTAAGCAACCTTGTCTTCCATTTTTTCATCTAAATGTTCTACAGGACGCATTCTATAACAGTGCTATTAGAGGGATGTCATTACACTGAACAGGTACTGGGGTGTAACCAAATCAGTGAAAGTACCCAAAATTTTCTTACCCCATATAAAGATGCAAAATGATGTCATAAACCCACAATAACATGTGAAAATATGACATACTCCCATTTACCAATGGTTATTCCTCTGCAAAAATTCCGTTATCACAGAATAGAGCTCTATTCTATGCCATTATGTACTAGAGGTTTCCTTTTTTTTATCTAAAACCAGGAAACAACCACAAGGATGGAGCAGTCTTCATCACCAGTTTTAGATTTAATTTAGAAGCATTCTACAACTGTAGAGCTTAATAAGCACTATCAATATGTAGTTTATGATTGAATTCTCAAAACCCCTTTTAGGGTTCATACGCCCATAAATTGTTCAAAAAGGGTTTTGAACTCCCATTAGTAATGTTGAAATACTTCATACCTATGCAAGTTTGCTTTTGCTCCAGTACCTGTCATACTTAGGGATGATTCCTTTTGAGACATACCATTTTACAGCAAAAATGCCAAAGGTCTAGGCAAATTATCTCCAAAAATCAAACATCTACCACAAAGTAGGTCTTGGCTACAGTGCTAAAAGTCCCACCATTAGCAATGGAAGTCTACTTTGCTTTGTAACATCATGGTAAATGTTTTTGCCTGTGCACATAATATATGAAGAAAGTCAATTGCTTTTCTTAATTTGCATTGGTTAGATAGATGCTTGCCTCACCCCTGCTAGAATCTAAGCCAATCAAGCAAAAAAAGTAACAAGAGACAGGGGCTCTAGCATAAAATACCTTGCAGTACTACAGCCATACAAAAAGTTCTTGCATTCCTATGCAGGACACACACTGAGTAGGTCTTTCCTACTGACCTTTGCCCAATTTTTAAATTTTTCTTGAAGTCCATGAATTTGTAATAATTGATGATATCCCAAAAACCCATTCAACAGACACTCGGGCTGAACTCATTGATTCATTGAATGCTTGCTGTTCTTGAGTCAAAGGTGCTGCTGGAAATGGGCATTGAAGATGTAGTCTGTGTGGGTAAGCCAAGTCTCCATCTATGCAAAGTACCTGACCATCAGGTGAAAAGGAATGCTGTAAGGATGGTACTGCTTTTTACGCTCAGTTGACCAGACCTCTCAGCAACACTCCCCATTTATCTGGGCTTGTGACTGGCACCGAGTTGGGCTGGCTTGCCCCCCCCAGTGGCTGGGTTAATATGATAACGTTATACTGTGTGGTACTTCTACTGCTGAAGACAAAGTTAATGAATGTATGGATACTTACAACTTAACAACTTTAGTTAAGAGCCCAACCTGCTTTAAATCTAATAACCCCAAATGCATTGATCTGATGTTAACAAATAAGAAAAAGCATTCAAACAACGTTCATGGAAGGCAGTAATGTTACGCTCAAAGCTACGAAATCATTGCAATAAATCTAGGAAATCTGAAAATGTAAATAGCTACCATAAGCAGAGGAATCTCTATGTAAAGCTCTTAAAATCTGCTAATACGGATTACTAAAGCAATCTGAATATTAATCATACACTGATAATGAGAAATTCAGGAAAACAGTAAAGCCAGCATTCTCAGATAAACCTTATTGTAAAAGGATAGCCGAGAGAATACTCAAGGTTACCGCTAAGTTTTTCTTTATATATAATCAACTCTAAACGATCAGCAACTCACTAAACGCGACTGACTAAGTTGCTGTACAATGCTTCTTTATATACCATATGAGATACCCAAATTAGTCCCTTACCTCATAAGTCTAAATAGGCAATAGAGCAGAAACTTACTCATACCACAGAAACTTACTTTAATCTGCATTGTTCTAAGAAACAACAGCCTAGATATGGATACTTAAAGTAAATTGTGCGTAGTGCACATACATAACCGTGTCCTAGCAAACAAGCATTACAAAAGGAGTGATTACTACGCAAATCTAAATATGAGTGTTACCTAATTATGACCTACTGTCCTAATAATATGCTGATATGTAACAGCAGTGAAAATGAGGTAAATAAAATCTATGGCCTATCACACTCGTCAAAGCAACAAGATTGTGTTGGTTGACAATGATGACATAATATCAAAATTGGAGGCATACGGTCTTAGTCATTGTGAATTAATATTTTAAACTATTTACATGGCAGACAACAAAGAGTAAATATCAATAGTTCTTTCAGCCCTTGGAAAGAAATAACTTTGAGTGTACCACAGGGTTCTGTCCTTGGACCAATGTTCTTCAATATATTGTGAAAGTTAACATCTGCAACTATGCGGATAACACCACACTATTTGACTCTGACAGGGATATAAATAGAGCGATCTCCAGATTGGAATTTGACTCAGCTCTGTCTTACAAATGGTTCTATGACAACTATATGTAGCTCAATGAAGACAAATGCCATGTACCAACTTTAGACACCAATCATGTAGATGAAATTTCAATCACAATTGGTAGTTCAACTATACATGAAAGTAACCAGGAAAAACTACTTGGTGTTATAATTGACAACAACCTTACATTTGAGGATCATGTAAGTAACCTATGTAAGAAGGTTAGCACTAAACTATACACACTTTCTCATGTCTGTCATTTACTAGACTTAGAAAAACTAAAGATGTTAATGAGAGCTTTTATATATAGCCAGTTCCAATATTGCCCATCAGAATGGATGTTTCATAGCAGGAAACTTAACAATAATATTAATACACTATATTGGCGTGCGCTAAGAAGTACCTACAGATACCAAAACTCATGCTTTGAATCCCTGTTTACAAAGATTCATCTACAACTATCCATGTCAAAAATTTGAAAGTGATGTTAACTGAGATATATAAAGCTACAACTTATCAAACCCCCAACTTTCATGAGGGACGTTTTCCCCTTGTGTAACAACTCCTATAATCTTAGATATAGTAATGAATTCCTGCAGCCCAAAGTAAAAACAGTGTCATATGGGAAACTATACATGTCAGAGGACGACAATTGTGCAGACACTCCCTTCTCATATAAAAAGCTCCAATTGCCTGAAGGACGTCAAAAGAAAAATCAGAAAGTGGGATCCCTCTGATTGTTGTTGCCATCTGTGTAGACCCTATATACCATTGCTGGATTTTGTAGAACTTACAGTATTTTCTTTACTCGTGCTAGTAGTTTTATCATACTTATTGTGATCCGGTTTAGTAAATTAGAAGTTGGGCTCAGAACCTGGCTTAGATTAGCTTCATTATAGTTTATTGTAACGTAGCTATGTTTAGCGCCAATGGTAAATAAAGTCATTATTATTATTATTTATTGAAAAACAGGATGTATGTAATGCAGTGTTGTTTTCGTCTTTTTGGATATCACATCTCTGGTACCAAAAATTACATATTGGGCTTGCTGCTGTTGTTCAACTGCCAGTGATGCTGCTAACATCATCATATTCGTCATCATTGATCAGCTGACTGTGATAAGCGGCAGGAAAAACTCGTGTGATGAATGTCTCAATAGTCTGCTGCCATGAGTACGTCATTGAATCCAGCCTCGTTTTGAGAAAATGGACCCGTCATTGACTCCCGGCCTCATATTGAGTTGAGGAGGGAACTTTGACAATTGAAAAGCATGGGAAATTGGAGAGCATAAGTTGAATACGCATGGGTTATTTATGTTCCACAATTGGCGTATTTGATTTACATTTAGTATATACATGCGTTGTGTTTTTATATGGAGACGTTTAGGTAGAGAGGTTGGCCACTTCTTTACCTGAACAAATGCAACAATGAAGAACAAGGGCTGAGTAGCTGTGAGATGGTGTGATTGCTGTGAGTACCATTACTACTATATATTATATGTAAGGTGGCAGTAGTAGTAGCATTAAGGGTTTCTACACAACACCTCATGCAAGCATGGGTTTGAGCAATGCAGTCTCCTCTCACTTGGGTGTGGCTCAGGTGTGCACATCACAGTTGCCACACCACTAGCGTCTATCTCAGCCCCCGGGACAACTTCCAACAGGTAGTAGTGTTGGTTGGAAATGACCATTGGGTATACATAAGGGGGTCCCTCCCCACACAATTTTTGTTATGTTAGGTGTATAGACAAGATATACACAAAGCAGTATAATAGATAGAGACAAAACAATGGTATCACTATGTGCTACTACTTATATACTACTACTACGTAAGTGTTTGTTATTGTTCAGGTTCATTCTGTTCATACTGTTCATCAATTGGATGAGGAATTGGATCATTTCATACAAAAATGTTAGGTCCATATTTTTTTGTACAGAGTGCATCTGGGTGGATATTGTGGATAATATTAACATTCATAATAACTGCATGGTTCATGAGGGTGTGGAAGTGCAGCCTTCTTTGCTGTAAGAGACCTATGACTATGTTCTTCTGACAGTAATACGGGAAAGGATGGTACATCAAACTCTCTGATGTAGAACATTGTTAGCTGCTTATGGTAATCCTGTTGTGATAATTGATATTTCTTTACTGGAATGTCCTTTTCATACAGAGGATATGTAAGAGGATATTTGGCAATATTGCATAATTCTCCATACATCTCGTGCATATCTTCCTCATTAATAGAGAGGATTCACAGCATTTCGGATACGGATATGTGAATGGAGTCGTCACTGATTTATCCAGACACTTGATTGATTTCCGTGATTAAAAGCTGCAAAATGGCCGTAGTGAACGGATACAAAGCCAGATACTCAGAAGTATTGATGCGGATACATTTGTGTGTTCAGGTTGTCTACTTTGCTCACAAGTTAAAGCTTTTTTTTCTACTGATAACTATCTTAGGTATCTGTACCCTTTTCTGGCTATTTCTTGTCTACTTTCTTAGTACATTTTCCCCATTTCTTGGCTTAGGAACTGGTCTCGATTTCCATAGGCGTAGGCCTATCAAATGTGAATTGCTTGAACTCATGACCAAGTCTGAAATTTTTCAACTGATACCTAGGACATTTGTTAGCATAGGCAAATGAGTTGGTCTCTCGTAGCACTGCATGTATTCTGTCTCTGAATGTCATACTATTTCTCGATGACATAATCTTTTATATCATATGCCCAAATTTTTAGTGACTGTAGACAAAGCGGGATGTGATGATTTTGGATGTATTTCATGTAATGTCGTTCATATTGCAGTAGCAAATGTCGTTGCATAATCTTCTCAGCCGCTAATTTATTGTGATGTAGGGGCTCATATCATCTGATTTGTCTGTATGTATATTCTTTTCCTTTCAATTTCTCGATTCATCATCGAATATTATATGTAAATTCTGGGGCAGCGTCTTGATGTTTTCTATACTTCCAGAATGATAGTAGTGAGTTCCATGAATTATCCAATATGAGGTCTTCAGCAAATTCCATATATTCTTTTCGCTGGGCAGCAGTAAGTGACACTCCCCAAAAAACTATGATGCAACACTCTTAAAATAATACATTCAGTCTAAGATAGATGGTGAGGATTCTATAAGTTCAAATGATGGTGATAATAAATTGATGTTCTCTAAATCAATTAGCGGGGGTGGTGTAATCGGTCTAGGGGACTGGATAAATGTTGCTCTGGCACATAGGACATGTGAGATTCCTATTATACATAAACCATGATCTAATACAGGTTTTATGGAACTTATACTCACATAATAAACATGTATGTACAGTTTCACCCTGCAACATAGTTGCATAGCAAATATAACATGTTCTATCTTCATCTTCCTCACCCTCAATGTGGTAAGGTTCCTTTTGCTCGTTTCTATATGGTTCATTTCGCCTTCTGTTTCTCCGTCTTCTCCCCACATACAGTGTATGTGGCATGGTTTGCTGACCTTGATTCGGTGTATATGGTGTGGTTTGCTGACCTTGATTCGGTGTATATGGTGTGCTTTGATTTGGTGTTTGATTCGATTGAACAATCGTCTTCTACTTCTCCTGTATCTTCTCATCATCTGGCGGTAGTCACGTAGATGATCCTCTCGCCCTATTTGTCTATAACGTTCTTCAGTCTCTGTTTGTGATGAAACACGCACTGACAAATCTAGAAGAAAAAACTCAATCATGACACTGTTTATACACGCATGTGTTTATGCATGAGGAAACAGTTTGGTATTAGCATGGATATACTTACTAGATAAATTCGGCACTGTCAAATGTACTAGCTCCACATTGGTAGCATCGCTACCCATCTCAAGTAGGTTAACAAAGTAATCGTTGAAAATAGCCGCCATGTTGATGTGAATGTTGGCAGAGTGAAAGTAAAGGTTTTTTATAGAGGTTCAACCATGTCCCTTTATTACTTCCCGTGGGAAAGATTAACAATCTCATTTCTATACACCTTGTGGTCATTATCTTTAATACTTCCCAGGGGAGAGGCAATAACAAAAGACAATGCAAATATCTATAGCTTGTATTATTCATAACAAAAAGATGCCAAAGTCGGTAAGAAGCCAAAATTGGTAAGATGTATTATTACACAGAATTCAGGTCATTCATCAATTTCGAAATCTTCTGGATTTACGTATTCATCTGACCAGTCTGATTCTTCTTCTTCGATATATTTTCTTGCTTCACATAACTTACAATCTGTTACATCATAGAATAAACTTGTATGTTCATCATGATCAATGTCAATTTTCTCATCAACTCCTGTATCTTTTCAGGTACTACAATTCCTCGTTTCACATACCAATCATTTTCTATACACTTTACTATTATGTCATAACATCTCATCCATTCTTCTGGACAAATTTCACCGTGGGTTAAGAGTCTCTCAAACTTTTGCATAAATAACTCAACTGTATATTTTGGTGAAAATCCAACTATTGTACATTATTTATGTTCTATTGCTTCCCTCACACAATCTTCATAACATTGATGCACACTCTCCATCTTTCTTTGTATAGAACATATACCTGATTTACATCGATTATACCCATCTCGGTCCTTATACCCAAAATATGTACTTTCTCTTTTTCTCTGTAATTGATTCACTGTTGCTTCTACCAAACATATTCTTTTTCTCATGTGTGGTAAATACTGCTCGCATACATTTTTCATTTTTCTTATACTTTTTTGCTTCTCTTCATTTCTTTTCTTTAAACTCTTATAAATTCCTCCTAATTCTTTTAATTCTTTACAAAATGTTGGTTATACCTCTTTCTCCTCATTTTCCACTCTCTCCCGTATCTTTTGCACATACAAGCGACAAGGACTTCTACACCCCATCCTATCTCTCGCCGAAATGATGTAAAAATCAAATTACTTTATTTTTAGCTCTTCTTGAATCTCTTTCGCAATGTTAAATATTCATTCCATTAACTGTGCATTCTGTATTTTTTTCATCCTATCACAATCTATCAATGTCATATGCCCCTCGTTCTCACCCAACACAGATATCGATCTCCCATCTATTCGAAATTGAACTAAATAATCTATTTTTGCGGTTGCTAATATTTGATCCATCCTCTTTCAATTCACTTTCCAAATGACCTATGATTATTCTATTCTCAAATACATAGCAAAAGTAGGATGTGTAAAATTCACACTTTTTGAGAGATAAACAGGGAGAAATACGCATGCGTTATAGAGTAACCCATAAGTAACTGGAACATTTATGACTACTTTTCGACAGTTCAACAAGAGTACTTTCGACACAAATGGGCAACACAACCCATTCTCGTGCAAATTGAATTGGAGGATAAATCAGACGGTTTAACCAACTGATTGAATTGTAATTCGACTTGCATGAGAATGGTTTGTGTTATCCATTTGTGTCAATCAATCAATTTAAATCAAGCACACAAATTAAACAGGAGGAGGGTATACAGTAACCCATATTGTAATGGAGTATTCATGTATATATTTCGATAGTTCAACAAGACTACATTTAGCACAAATGAGTGCTCAAGCCATACTCCAGCGACTTGAATTGATTCACCCCAGACAGTTTTAGTTGACTGGTGAACTGACTATTCGAGTGACTGGAGTATGGTTTGAGCAGTCATTTTTTTGCCAATCACACAATTTAAATCAAACGCACAAATTAAACAGGAGGAATGTATAGCGCATGCAGTATTTAGTAACCCATATTTATATAGAACATTCATGAGTATTTTTCGATAGTTCAACAGGAATACAAGTGATACAAATGAGTGCTCAAACCCTACTCCATCAACTTGAATTTTTTTACTCAACTTGATGGGGTAAGGTTTGAGTAGCCATTTGTGTCATACAAAAAACATTTAAATCAAACACGCAAATTAAACAGGGAGAATGCATAATGAGAAATAAACAGAGATAAAATACGCATGTGTACCACTCAAACAAATGTAAATTAACAAAACACACATCAATCAAGTAAAAACATATTAAAAACATATTAAAGTTCAAGTTTATACATAATCAAGTCTTTTTCGGTATGTTTCTGATTGCCACCACTTCTCCATCATCCCCTTTTCTGCATAGTGGATATTCAGCAGGTATTCACGGTATAATGTATGTGTTGTAGTATCCACTTCTTTCACTCCGGTCTTCAACACATATTGGTCGTTTCTTGAATATTCTTCTATCATACTCCTCTTCCGACAGGTATACTGGAAATGATGAATCTCTGAAGCTTCTCATATAAACTGTTGTGGGTTGCGGGTGTGATGCGCCTGGAATGTCACCATCTTTTTTCAGATGAAATTTCTTAGCACTTGTATTCTTCTCGTAAGGTTCATACTTGTAGAATAGATGCGAAGATGTAAGGAAAATGTAGATTGTTCGGATATAAGATGTTTAGATAACACTAAATAAAATAAAGCACTCAAATATAAAATTGTTGAGATAACACTCAAATACAATCCACTTAAATATGCATACCAGCCAGGGTATTCTGTTATGTTGCATAACCTTCCATACTTGTCCCTCTGTAGAGTGTTCTCCTCGTTGATGAATTTTTCATGCAGAAAACGCCTCAGATCATCTATAATACGATCTGATCTTCTCTGATAGTTTTCAAACTCCTTCCAATCTTCCGTTGTCATTTTATGTTTGAATTCTTCTAGTATAATTCTGTCCATTATTATCAGCAACTATTCCCTTCTGATGACAACTGTTGATGATGTTGAATGTAACTGTATGTCTAACATGCGCGTTTAACCCATGTAAATAGTCTCCATTCTAGATTAGGATAAAGATGCACATGGGTGTATTACACTCATTGGGATTAGATGTAAAGATTGCAGTTCTATTATTGGTTGTATACAGACAGTGATCGATAAACCACATAGTGTTATTACCCCTTGGTGAATAATAGTAAAAATTGCAGTCCTATTAGTGGCTGCATACAAACAATGATGCATAAACCACATGGTGGTATTACCCTTGGGGAATAGTTGTAAAACTTGCCGTCCTATTATTGGTTGCATATATATGAGGTAATAGAGAACAATACCTGCAGAGGAATTCTCAATGTCTTAACCTAATATAACTCAAATTGTGGGGGGTGTGCAACCCTGTTACATTATTTATTTTTCTCTGTTTTATCCATATTTTTTTATAATTATATTCCAACTTTTCAACATTAGGGTTAGGGCTATATAATTGAGAACAATACCTGATCATTTAATTCTTATGTGATGTAATAAACACGTGGTACACACATTGCGGTGGCGGTTGCTATGAATGAACAATAGACTGTTATGGGAGAACAAAACCTGCTCATGATGCAGAGCCAGGAATAACATGTGTCAAATTTTGACCCTTTTCCAACCAACATAATCTCGTTATAAAGGAATCTATCTCCAAACTGAGGTAGCAGATTGTCATCCACTGCGAGCATGGCCGACGTATGCGAACTAGAACTGTATGGAGATTCGCCAGTTGAAAGTCCAACAGTAGCAGATGGAGCCAAAGCTGTGGCCAAGGTTTGTTCCCGTCCTCCCTATCATGCACGCTTGTAAGTTAAAGCTACATTGTATATGGCACTTGCAGGTTACCTGTTTAGTGCCTCTTTGTTGCCAAAGTGCATTTCCTTTCATTTCATGCACTTAGGCCCAAAGATCTCTGGCTTGGAGTTTGCTTTCTTATAGCCTAACCTATATTCTTTGATGACACAAGGGCCTGTGCCACATGCTTTGCTTTAGAGGGCAAAAAGTTTATACGTAGACAGAAAAGTTTGATATTGTTCATCAAGATGAACTTGCTTTAGTAAAATGGAGTTTTGAGCAGCTGGGGTGATGTAGCTCCCTTCCACCCACTCTGCTTTGCCTATGCTTCCTCTACGTTCATGGCTGTTTCCTTTGCTGAGAGCTACATTCATGCCATTGTAGATATAGCAAAGGTGATGTAAGTCTAAATAGGCTAAATCATGAAGGTGAATTTTGATGTCAACTGTATGCTCTCTCTTGTCGTAATGCTTGCAATCCATAGGGGTACTGGAAAAGTAGTTGTCACAGAGTTACATATGCAAATTCTCTATGCATTTACAAAAAGATTGTAACAGAATGTGTCAAATGTATATGTATGTCATTTCTCTGTCTTCCCACATTGCAAAAGTAAATGCGTTCCTGTCTAGCGTTTGCGTGGTATTGCCAAGAAAGGGTACCTCAAAGAGAAAAGAGAGAGGACAAGAGTTGACAGGAGAAAGTTCAATACATTGACAACAGTGGTAAATTTACTAATGCTGTTAGCAATATCTTTTGTAGTCATATTGCTGGGAGAGAGAATAATAAGATAGTTGCCTCTGTTCATACCTTTTACATGTTATGTAAAAGTGAGCTTCAATAAATTTTTAAGTGACAGATATGTAGGCCATGTAGTAGAAATGGTAAATTTCTTAACATAATCACCTCACAAAAGTAGAATCGTTTGTTTGCTTTTGTTCTCCTTTGCTAGGCATCCTTTCACTAGCTTATATATTACTTATATTTATTCAACAGTTGAAAGAGTGGAAGGTGAAGACTGGTACACCTGCAGTTGCACTTGCTTTGTACAAAGATAAAGATTGGCATCTGCATGCAGTGGCGGCTCGTGGAATTTTTCACTGGGGGGGCAAAGCTTTGAAGAATTGGGTGTGGTCCGAGATAGCTGTGGCAGCCACACCCAAAAGTGGTATTAGATA
>WIPJ01019208.1:0-11841 GCA_018155075.1 Cassiopea andromeda | reverse complement strand
AGAGAGAGAGGGAGGGGGAGAGAGAGGGGGGAGAGAGGGAGGGAGAGAGAGAAACGAGGAGATAGCAAGAATAGCTGATTTCACTGTGCTGTTTGATTTAGAAATACGGAGCATATTCTCCAAGGTAAGGGAATACCAGCTTATCAACTATATAAGAGGAATGCAGGACTAAGCTCCTTATGTGTAGAAGGCTACGACTTAAAGACGTAAAGTATGGTGAAGCATGGCCATAAAGCATGACGTGAACAAAAGCATGGAATGGGAGGAGGTTAAGACTCAGCCAAAGATCAACGGGTGGAGAATGAAAACCAAGAGAAAAGAAAGTAATAGGGAAAAGGTACTTGAAAGAGACCACTCGATTGAGCGATGAAGTAGTAGAAAAAACAGCAAGCCGATTAGAATTCTTGAAGAGTAAGGATTTGGGGAAACATCAGAAAATGGAGTTACAGAGGACAGGACGATTTGACGGAAGAATGAGGCAACAGAAGAAGTATTCAAGGAGAAGGAGATAATGCGAAACGATAGCTATCAAGAAGGTAAGAGGATAGAGAAGCATTAAAGGTGGTAAATAAGAAGACAAAAATACTGGAAGCAAGAAGCAAAGGTGTGGAATGAAGCAAGGTAGACAATGAGTTAGAAACACCAAGAGGATGCAGTAGAGTTCTCAGAATAGCAAAGGCCTGGTACAAAGTGTCCTAGGCTTGAATCATATCAGACACGTGAAGAATGTACTTTCTACATTGAAGTCAATACTCGGAAGAAATTGGTGTACAAGCATTAATTACCACGCGCACCCTTGTCTGTATGAGCTATTGTTTATAATTTTCTGAAAATCCACGTGTGATTCAAAGTATGTGTATCCGAACATCCGGAGGAAAAATTGGAAGCAATGGACTCATATCCGAATCCCGAAATCCGAATTAAGTGGAGATGGGTCTTTATTCCTCACTATCGAAGTTTACGCGTATGTGCTGCTGCTATCGTATTAGTAGACAACAAGCCTCCTCTATATGGCATTGTTGACACGAAGCTATGACAAACAGCACTAGCTAATTGTGTTACTTGAGGGAAGGATCAAAATACGGCCTGGTACTCAAACTATGTGCGTTCAAGATACTCAGCCAATCAGCTACTTCATAGCAAGACGGTATCTGACAGGAAAATGGGTGAAATAAGAAGGAAAGTTTGACTTCAGAGTAGCAACAAGACATGTACTTAACAAGACAGGTACCTAACAAGACAGGTACCTAACAAGAAATGTATCTAACAAGATAGGTATCTAACAAGATCCATCAGCTTTCAAATTCCATAGTGTGTAACTGTTGTGTAAGGAGAAAATATGATCTTAATCATTTGGTCCTTGCTGGAGTTTCTTCTTACAGCCTAATAAAAATATAGGTGCTACAAAACTTGAGACAAAAAACGGCCTACCTGATTCTTTGTGACAAGGTGCCCAACGTTCTCTACAACCTGCCTGACATTTCTATGCAATTCATCAAGTCTATCACTGTTTGCACCGCCTTCCTTCATGGACTCGATGTCCTTTCTGAAAGATATGACAGTATTCAAAAACAATACAAAAGGCAAATTCTTGAAAGAGTGAATTCAAAGGCTACAATCCGCACAGGCGTCAAATCTTGATTGGCTTACAAAGGAATCACTATCAAAGGACTTCTGCCAATAATTTGGCGAGAATTCATTTGAGAAGCGTGTTTTGGTGGTAAACAGTGTTGTAAATAGTGTTGTAGAAAGTTATCGACATGAAAAGCCATCTATCTTTCCTTGTAGTGCTGATAAATGGTGATCTCCTCAGGATATAAAAATTGCTTCTGTTGGAAATGTGAATTGAAACCTGAAAATGCTTGCAAAATATTTTTCAATTATTCGAAACTATGCGTTATCAGTTTTTTCGCAAAGTACACTATTTACCACCAAAACACGCTTCTCGAACGAATTCTCGCAACATTGTTGGTAGGAATCCTTCGATGGTAATTCCTTTGTTAGCCAATCAAGATTTGACGCCTATGCTGAGAGGGGCATGGCTTACATCAAAATGAGACTCAACAGGGCAATTGAGAATCAGCCATACTTGAACCCTATATTCCACTACACGTTTTTCTGATTGCAGCGTGTCATATTTGTGAAGTAGAACGTGTATACACGTTTTCTTTTTATAAGAAACATGTCTATAAGAAACATGAGGCTGACATTTGGCAAAAATTAAGAAACATTTAAGAAACATGGGCAGGCTGAGTTTCAAATACTAACTCGAAAGAAATTGTTTTTACAAGGACATTCTTTATTGAAAATGAAAGATGACATCCATTAGGACAAAACCTGAACATCTTTTTCTTGCATCAATATTCGTCTTATCTAGGTTGCTATTATCATTGGAAGTCTTTAAATTTAAGAAATACTAAGAAATACTTAAGCCTCGATTTGACGAAATACACGTTTTTTTATAAGAAAAAAGTTTATAAGAAAATGTGGCTCAAATTGTAGAATCTTAAGAAACTCTTAAGAAAATCACGAGGCTCAATTTACAAAAGTTAGTGTCTATAGTGGCCAAAAATCAATATTTCGTCGTTATTGCATTCAAAATGTTAAAGATAGGATTCAAATTCAAATATAAAATATTAATTACGAAAGTGTAAACTATTTTAGCCAGTTTATTTCAGTAAAGTTAAGAAAAAGATATGAAAATCTCGGGCTCAATTTCGGGAAAAGTTATGAAAATTGAGGTGCAGGCAAAATGATGGTTTCCTTATTAAAAAATGTGTGTTAGCAAACATCCAGGCTGAAGCCAGAAAATTTGTTTCTTCTAAAAGATGAGAAGTGAAAATCAGAGGGGAGCAGGGTGTAAAAGAAAGCAGCTAAGGATGGAATAAACATCATGGCACCTTAAGTAAATAGCGCAGGCATTGAACACTCACCTGATGTTATATATAATGTTCTTTAGCTCATTCTGTGAATTCAATAATGAATTAAACTCCTGTCTTGAGATTCCGCCTCCAGATGAAGCACCAACACTCCCCCCTGCTTGAATTTTGGCAACTGTGTTATGAAGATTATTGACCTGGGTGGTCAGTTCGCCAGTTTTCCCATGAAGAGTTCTACAGTGGAATGAGGCAGGGTAAGTGATGAGCTATCAGAGGTTCGACCAAACATAGGTTATATAATCTGTCAATTCAATCATCATGGAAAATGCATGCTTGATTTAAAGAATAGATGAACAAGGAAGTGAATTTGTATGTGAACAAATACATGGGCGAATTGCGATGCAGATATATCTAGTATAGCTTTTAACTCAGCACTTCTCCTTAATGGAAGATGTGCAAAGACCATATGCAGACCCTTCTTGCGTCACATTTCCACAACCTACAATGTTTATATTTTCGGTCTTTCTTACATGTTATTCTCAGGCCACTACGTTTTGTACCTGTCTCATAACGGACAATATCAAATCTTTATAACTGGAGCCTCTATTGAGAATCAACCATTCACTCACACTTCTAGAAGGATTTTATCATTAAAAATGTCATATGGCTCTACATGAGTGGTGCATGGAGGAAGAGGAAGGTGAAGATGGATTTTATCCTACACTCTCAGGTGCCAAGTAAACGTCCCACCCCGCCTATTACTTTTAAGGAAATTGACTTTCTTTACAAACCCCTCATGTCATTTCCTTTCTTTGTTAGTACTATTTACGCTAAATTTTCATGGTAAAATAGGGTACTGCTGTATATATTTTAGTTTTATTCTTTATGACAACCTGTTTTTGTTCTTTTCGTCCTTACATAATCATTTAAAGTCTTCCTCAAATTCCAACCCCTCCGTATATTTTGACCCCCACTCCATTTATTAAATTCTGGAACTGTTTCTAACCCCCCTGTCTATTAGGACCCCCCGTTTATTTGGCACTTGAGAGTAAGAGAATGGACTAACCCCCTGGACCAAATGCAGGCCCTTCCTCTATACAATCTAACTGTAAATACAATCACATGTCCACGGCTTACAATGTTCATATCAGAGATAATGCTGCATCTCTGGTAGGACTAAATTTGGAAGTTTGGAGTCAAATCTTGACTCCTGGAATGAAATACTCATTGACAATAAAACATTCACCCATACTTATCAAGAATTTCTACATGAGTGGTGAATGGACAATACAACCAATCCAAGCAGACCCTTCACAAAAAGCAAGCCACGATTTAAGGTAAGTATGGATAATGTGGAGGAGGAGGAAGACGATTAACGCTCTTACCCTATAAGAGAATGAATTGATGCCTGTCCCTCGTAGATTAGTCGAACATCTCTGTCATATGCATTCTCATACTACAAGTGGATAGAACACCTTTGATTATTAATAAGGCAGCAATATTTTTACACAATTTCTGTATTATAAAATACAAAAAAATTTATATAGATACATATATCTGAGGGAATATCCACTTTTGCATTCTTGCATGTTGGTGTGTGTATATGCTTATGTGTCTGGTTCGCTTATCTCTGCGTCTGGTGTGCATATCGCTGTGTGTCTGGTATGCATATACTTATGTGTCTGGTGTGCATATCTGTGTGTATCGTATGCATATCTCTGTGTGTCTGGTGTGCATATACTTATGTGTCTGGTGTGCATATACTTATGTGTCCGGTGTGCGTATCTCTGTGTGCTTGGTGTGCATCTCTGTATGTCTGGTGTGCATATCTCTGTGTGTGTGTCTGATACTATTTCAAAGTGTGTACTTGTAAGTTTCTATGTACATGCAGTTGTTGATTTGTGGTTATGTGTTACTTTAGTGGTGAAGAAATAGATTAATGCACTAATAGACAACTAAACAAGAAAAAAAACTTAATTCAGCCTATAGATATAGAAACTGCAATGAGGCTCGAATGAGGTTGGCATGAGGCTGTATTCCTCAAAGTTGAAAGAACAGAGAAAAAGACAAAACACAATAAATCAATACCTTGGCGTTCTCTTCCTTGAACTTTTCTGGGTGCTGACTTTTGTACCTAAAAATCAAGACACAATTCTGGAGTCCATATGAAGATATCTTCGAAAGATATACATTAAAACCAGTAACTAATAACCAGTAACCAGTCAATTTCATTAACTGATAGTAAACTTCATCAACTAAATCTTCGTCAGATATGCAATAAAACCAGTAGTGAATTTCATTAAATAATAGTCAATTTCACTAACTAATAGTCACTTTCATTAACTAATAGTCACTTCCACTAACTGAAAAGTCAATTTCACTAACTAATAGTCAATTCTAACAGCCACTAATTAATTTCAACAGCCAATAGTCAGTATTCAAAAATCAATGATCATTTTTACTCACATGGTTTATACGGAATCTTTGAGAAAAATAACACTAATTCTTGGCTAAAAAGCATAAATCCTTGATTTTTTCGTGAAAATTTATATTTTTCCTTGCTTTTCTGGAAAACAACTTTTTACGCTTGATCTGAAGGGCAAAGATTCGGCCCTTGAACATTGACAGCCAGTATTTTAGCAGTGTTAAAATATTTTTGATTAGGGCTATAAATGACTTAACTAATCAGCATTCTCTTGCATTGATCAAATTACAAAACTAAAGATAAAACGTAGAAAAGGAAAACGATAGGTGAAAACTGACAAAATTAAATGATACCACAATCATCAAAAATGAAATCTTTTCCCTGAACTGTGGCATGAAAATGATATTTTCCCGACCGTTTAGACTTTCCCTGACTTAAGTGAAAAGGACCCATTCCCCCCAACAAACCCTGGATCATTAAGAGTCACTTTCAAAAACAATAGTCGATTTCAATAACAAACAATCAACTTCAATAGCCAATAGGCAATTTCAATAGCCAAATTCAATAGCTAATTTCAATATCCAATTTCACTCGTCAATTTCAATAGCCAATCTCAATTGTCAATTTCAATATCCAATTTCAATCATCAATTTCAATAGTAATCTCCTTTAGGCAATTTCAGTAGCAACACTTACGT
Organism: Cassiopea andromeda; assembly: GCA_018155075.1. Taxonomy (NCBI): domain Eukaryota; kingdom Metazoa; phylum Cnidaria; class Scyphozoa; order Rhizostomeae; family Cassiopeidae; genus Cassiopea; species Cassiopea andromeda. The sequence goes on along the minus strand of WIPJ01019208.1, from coordinate 5,840 downwards.
TTCTTTCTCCTTTTCAAGCTGCTGTGCATACTGGTCATACTGTTGCTCGAGCTTCTTTCGCTCTTCCTCCGAGATCTCTTTGGCAGGCTTTTTCTATGGAGCAAGAAGATATGCAAATGAATTATCAACATTCCTATCAGCTAACCAACCAGATGTATACATCAACAATCATATGATATCCTAGATAGCGCTATTGCATAAATATTATTTCAGCTCTCTGATCTGACTTGATTCTAGTCGAAGACTACAGAGATGTAAAATATCTTCATAATGAAGTTTCATGCATGACACACGACTAGGGATCCGATCTCAGTGCAAATTATCCAATGCCTACACATGACCATTGCAAGGTACCTGCCATGGAATACCTACTTGAACAAAAAGAGTATTCATTTCATGATACCATATTACCAGGATTTCCATATCTTAACCAGCTTGTAATATCTACCACAAAATCTCTATTAAGCCCATGGAGACGTACTTAATTTTTGTGGTCTTGGAGGGGGGAATTAATAGAGGGAGGCTTATTTCTAACTCAAGATAAACATTTTATACAAATGGTCTTTGCATTCCATCTGCGTTCTTCCATTGAAAAATCAGTACTACCAACTTCCACGTTTATTTATATCAGTCAACTATAATATCCGTATCTTCATACTAATCATCAGGGTCAGTTGAAAATTTTTGAACATCTTCCAAACAGACTTTTTCTTCTTGGGTTCCTTCGAAAGGATTAGAATTCTGTAGGGTTCTAAGATGCACAATTACTTCTGTACATGGACCTTATTTAGCATATGTTATCTCATCTGGGAATATGTTATGTTCCATGCCCTAAGAACACATTCAATAGGTTAATTCCACAGGAGAGGGGAGCTTAATAGAGAGGGAGCTTATTTGCTATTTGAGTTTGAAAAGGGGGGCTTAATAGAGGCTTATAGAGCTTTTATGGCAAGTTAAAAACTGAAATACTGAAGTACAAGTGCAGACTACCTCTTCTACTGGCTGTCGATAGCTGTATGTCAAAAACTTTAACACATCATGATCATCTAGAAAAGACAGATGAGTTAGTTGATTTAGAACTTCTGAATTAGGAGTGGGGATGTTCCAAAAGTTCAGGAGATCTCTGACTAATTTGTGGCTTTATGAAATTCTTGGAAACTTTTCCAAGATCTGAATGAACACGAGCATAAGATTGCAAACAGAGAGCTACATATACAAGGTGATTGAGTTAAAAATGAATAAAGAGCTAGAGCGGGCTAAAGAGAGCCAAAGAGACTGAAAAAGCGCATTAAAGAGGGCCAAGGAGGACTAAAGATAACCAGAGAGGACTAAAGAAAACCAAAGAGGACTTAAGAGAACCAGAGAGGACAAAAGAGAACCAAAGAGGAGTACTGAAAACCAGAGAGGACTAATGAGAACCAGAGAGGACTAAAGAGAACTAAAGAAAACAAGAGACGAGCAAAAAGAACAAAAAAGTAAAGCAAACCAGAGAGGACTAAAGAGAACCACAGAGGACTAAAGAAAAACCAAAGAGGACTAAAGAGAAACAAAGAAGCCCAAAGGGGACTAAAGAGAACCAATAGAGGATCAAAAAGAACGAAAAAAGCCCAAAAACAATCAAAGAGAACCAGAGAGGATTAAAGAGAACCAAATAGGACTAATGAAGACCAGAGAATACTATATATAACTAAATGGAGCTAAAGAGGGTTGCAGAGTACCAAAGAGAAATACATTTGTTTATAGAACACGAATATAGATTCATCCATTTCAAATAAACAGATTCACAACAACAGAAACGGCATATGCGAGTGCAAAAACTATACTGATGGCCCCCGTGGTAGATCGTCTGCCTCACAACCGGTAGGTCGTAGGTTCGAGTCCCGGCCGAGTCATAATAAAGACTTTAAAAATGGTACTTTGACCTATTTTCTCTACCTACCTGCTAGGCCTCCAGTAGCTGCAGAGATGCCAAAAAATCCCTCTTTTGGAAGTTCAACGTTTTCTGCCCTCATACACAGTTCATAATCATCATCTTTGTTTGACATTCCGTTGTGATAGAAAACCTAACAAATGAGGTAATGACAATTACTAGCAAGCAATGAAATATTCATCATTCGATGGTTCACAACAACTACACGTTCCACTTAGGTAGAAGCTAAAAGCTGCTCACGAAATCAAATGTTTTCAATTCGATGCGACTTTTCATTGATAAATGGGCGACTTTTCAATACTCTCTATAAAATACCAAAAGGGGCTCTACTAGCTTAAGTCAAATTTTCGGGCGGCTTACATGCTTTCATAAGAAAATCATCATTTTGCCTGAGCCTCAATTTTCTTAACTTTTCCGCAAATAAAGATTTTCTTAGCTTTTGCTGACATAAACAGGCTCAAATGGGGGTAAATTTACTTTTTCATCCTGTATACTCGAAGTTTAATTCCATCTTTAACATTTTGAATTTACTAATGGTGTAATACTGAGTTTTGGCAGACAAACACACTAAATTGTGGAAACTGAGTCTTGTGATTTTCTTAAGATTTCCTTAAGATTTTGGCCATTTCAGCTTCACTTTTTTAAAAACTTTTTTCTAATAAAAAAACGGGGGCATTCGAGCAACGGTTTAATTCAACACCTCTTACTTTAGGTTGGGGGCTAAATCAAGGGTAAGGGCCTATGTGAGGGGGCTAGTGTGGGGGCTAAAGGTATGATGGACCACTAGCAAGTGGCCAAATATGGTGGCCGTTGCTTTCCTTTATCTCCCTAGAGTTTCAAAATTGACATTTGGTGGGAAATGAGCAAGAATGAAGCCAAAACTAAAAGCATGTCACAAAGCATCGGCTTTCTGTACCAAATTCGAGTATTTCATAAATAACTTACAAGTTCATTGATACAATTGGGAACTATATTTGGACTTACGAGCTAAATAATCCAACACATGCATCAATGGAAACATCTGCCCTTAATGCTACATTACAACTAAATGTACTACTTTAATGGATTTCACCCTTTACAAAAACACATATATGATATTAGCATAGAACTCATTTAACAGCGGGTAGCTCATACTAGTTGACAAAATGGTTGACAGTGCTTCAATTGAGCATTGTAGAAAAATGACAAACCACACGTACAGTTAAAACGTTGTTCAAGTAGCGAATCTTGGCACGAACAGGATTGGGACGATTTCGGAAATCTCTCATGCAACCACCCAACTGCTGACTGGATCCATCCCTAGGAACAACAGACACAGAATAATAGTACAATGGGACAATACAGTAGGCATTCAATAGGAACGTAGAAGGATAAGTCCCTAGGAATACAGATACGAAATACGAAATACGAAAAATCATGTCAAGTGTACATGGAGCTTTTTCACTTTCCATACATGAGCACAACATTTTGTAACAACAATTGTTGCTAACAAGGTCTTAAGAAAGTTTTGATGCTGAATTATGAAAGTGTTACGGAAGTTTTAAAACTGGCCTAAAACAAACCTTAATATGAAAAAAATGAAGAAGAACAAAGGCTGCTTCAAAGTTACTAGTAAAGATGAGATTTTACTACCAGAAGATGAAATTAAAAACAGAATTTCAAACAGATGGTATTTTGTACTACTATCTCTTTAACATTATCAAATCCCTGGGTGGTTCAAATGATTATGAACTTTAAACTGCCACAAATAGCCAAAGGTTATACTATTAGCATATTTTTTATTTGTGATTTTACTCTCAAATTGCAAATTGTTACTGTCTTGGAAAATATCAAGCTGCTCCTCATGGTCCTCACTGCCCAATTATTTTGAAACAGTAACACTTTGCAACAATTGAAAAGGAAAACAAAACATTGGGACAGAACTTCTTACAACTGCAGACTGTGCAATATTTTTATTAAGGATTTAGGTTTTTTGCATTAGTTTTGTATTTGATAATTATTGTACTTATATCCTTTTAAGTTTTAGTGCCAGTTGGCCCTAATTAGCTTGTTCTTTAGCTAAATATAACAACTTGCCAACTGTAAATAAATTGATGATAATGATGATGATGATGGTGGTGGCTAGTCCATGTTTGGAGACCTCCATGTGGTGGCAAGTGGGCACAGAGAGACAGCTGTCCTTAAGTTGATAGTGGTTTATGCCGCAGAGATTCAGAATTAGGCAGATGTTGATGACCTGTGGCAAACTCTCCAACCAGGCCCCTTAAGTGAAAAGTAGACTCAATGGCTCACACTACAGCTCTGCCTAGTAACTGTTGGGGTTAAAAAGTGGATTACGTGTAGCCAACTCAATCACCTCTCTTAAACAAATAACAGGCAACAACTGACCCTAGGGTCAGTCCTAGGCCCCCTTCAGGGGTGAAATGGGAAAGACAAGACAAGATAATGATGATGATGAATTTGATAGCAAGGAATCCTTGCAAAATGGGACTGGTGATGCACAGACAATTAGAACTAGTACATGAATACAAAATAGGGTGTTTATGATTCTTGATGCACTAGAAAAAGAGATAACAAAAGAAAAGTTTGAGATAAAGCATTCTCAGTCAAAATTTGCTAAGCAAAACTTTGGTAATGTTAGCAAGCAAGTAGTATCACAGTTAAAGCTATACCTGCCTCTTGACATGCCACCATCTCAGTAGTTAAGGATAATGCAAGAGTGGTGCCATAAATGTAAAAGTTTTGAGCTTGGCAAATACACTCCCTGTTATTGCTGTCCAAAATTTAGTGATATAACTTGTTCCCTATTTTCCATCTCTTTTCTGAGCACACTTGCTGTGCACCACATTGTATGATCACCTGTATCATGATTGGTGCATTCACAGCTAGTTGCAGAGGCTTGTTCTAGATGCTAGTAGGGCCAGATGATCCCCCCCTCCCGTAACAAGAGTTGTATCATCTTAGAAGTAAGCAAACCATGGTTATCTTACTTGAAATGGTCATAAGACTTTGTTCCATCATTTAACATCACCATCACATATGGGTTGTTATTCTGTAAATAAAAAGGAGGTGTAATTTGCTACAATTTCATCACAGTTCCTTACCACTTCAGTCACACATTAAAGAACCAAAGAAATACTTTCTTCTTATACTTTCTACACAATTAAGAATTGGAGTAATTTGCTGAAATTTAATTTTGACTTTAACTTAACATCAGAAGAGCAAGCTACTCACTATCTCAGAATTTATGGATTTGTCATTTGTCTATAACCAGGGCTGGAAATGATGATAAAATGGTTGGGTAAAGAAAGCATTAGGTAAGCAAATGTTGCCATACAATATACAACTCTGGCAAAAAAATCCTTGGTTAGACTGTTCTTTTTTGAAGCCATAACGATTATGCAAATCTTTCTCAGAGGGTTGGGTAAGCTACATTCCTATCCTTTAAAATGACTGGGTATTGAATTTCTGAAACATTCCAAACACCTTTAAATCATTACCACAGGAGCATCAGTAGGATGTTGGGATCTTTCTAACTTGGCTGGTTATGACAATGCCTTCTAACACTGCAATACTTTCTCCCATTGATGCAACAAGTAGTACAAAAGTAGGTGACATATATGCTAATGTGCACCGTCATAAAGTGGCATCATTTCTGGGGGGGGGGTTATGGGTTGGCTAGCATCCAAATTTGAAAGAACCTCTCTTTGCAGGATAAAATCAACTGTTGCATAGTAATATTTCTTGTAAACAGAATATGCAGATTTATAAAAAATATTTTGAGAAGCAAATTTGCATATCACCCTAGTCAAGAAAAATGTGAAGTGATAACCCTGCCAGCACAAACAAAAGTGGGTAACTCTGCAGGCTGGTGTAGGTAGAGAACCTGGGGGCATAACATGATATCATA